>CM021533.1:281286-335679 GCA_010994315.2 Pisaster ochraceus
TC
This sequence comes from Pisaster ochraceus, assembly GCA_010994315.2. NCBI lineage: Eukaryota > Metazoa > Echinodermata > Asteroidea > Forcipulatida > Asteriidae > Pisaster > Pisaster ochraceus. The sequence goes on from CM021533.1 coordinate 281,289, forward strand.
TGTAACTAATTCCCGAGGTTCCAAGCACAAAATGAAGACACACTAGAAGGGGGTACCACCATGCCCGACATCGAATACCAAAATGATTTTTTTTTCGCAGCTGCTGCATTGGTCCAGTATCTTCTGTACATCATTCCCATTACTAATGTATGGTGCAGTGGGCAAAAGAAACCCGTCCTATTAGTCCAAAGTATAGTTGAAAGTATAATGAATAAAAATAATAATAACGACGAGGGTTTATAACGCGCAAGTCTCAGAAAAAGGGGTGCTCAAGGCGCCGTGCAAGAGAACGAAGAATAGCCATGACAATAAATACTACAAAGTATAAGCATACAGTCGAGCTGGTACTGCATGGCATACGAGTACAAAACATTGCTCTAATATACATACACACATATACATATTGGCATGAGATGAGTTTTGAAACATTTCTTGGATGAGTCTATGGTCTGGCAGAAATGTTTATGTGGAGGCTTGGTACCGGGTATGACATTTATAATCTCAGATCAACAAAAAAAAGACAAAGATCCTTATGAAAATTACCGTTTCTGCGCTCTGGCTTTAAAATTAAAGAAGAACAAAGAAGAAGAAACAACAAACACAACAAACACAGATACACTTTCTTCCACAGTTTTCAGGTTTGATAAAGGTTTCATATTGCAGTCAGGGCGAGCCTGCAAGCTGTATCCATGTTAAATCAACGTAGAACTCATCGCTCTGCTGTATGGGAAAACGAAAGCAGTACGGCAGAACCTTCTAGAGAAGATAAATTTGGTAATCACTCTTAAAATTAATGCCAATCAATGCCAATTTGGAGAAACATTTTTCTTCGAAGTAAAGTGGTTATGTAAAATTACGTGGTTACGGCCAAAAACTTGAATCTAAGAAGCGTTATTGTCAGAAACGTTTCTCAATTTAATTACATGTATTTCTATAACGCATTAAATACATGTAGGCCTACACGTAAATGCACGGTGTACATTAACACATAAAACATACAAGAAAAAACTCAGATGAATGCAACAACCGAAACAATCCCAGAAGCACAGCTTATACGGGAGGCTTTAGACAAAGACACGACAAACAAACAAACAAAACAGACAACGAGCGGACAAATACATAGTTAAACAAACGCGAATTGACTAGAGGGGGCGAAGCAAAGAATAAGAACATAATAATGATCATGAGCAAGACTGCAGACCAGTAAATAATAATTACGAATTCAATAGTAGCTAAAACAATGTATTAAAAGCATTATATATATGTATATATATATATAATTATGTTAAGATAAGGAGAAAGAATAGACACAATAGAGGTAATGAGTATAGTAGGGAAGAGGGAGAACCGGGAGAAAAGACTGTATGACGTAATGAGAAAGAGAGATTCTGTATTCATATCGGATTTATTCTTCCTGCGTGGACATTATTATTCGTTTTGGACTTTCGTCGATGTCTTAAAAACGCGACACCTTTTTAAGTTTCGTCAGGTTATTTTTATTGTATATATCTACATTTATACATGATTAAAACAACTGAACGATTCCAAAAACCAAAGTTGTGCTTTGCCTTTAAAAAGAAAATGTGAAAGCAAGCTCTCCGCTGTGCAAAAGATCAGTGACAAGTCTAATCGGAAAGTTTTTTTTTTTCAAATAGGCAGCCCGAATAATATTTATTTCTTCGAGAGAATGTGAATTCTGACGTTATCAAGTCTTAAAGGCTCCGCGATTATTCGTCTTCTTAAAAAAAGGTGAGTCAAGACGCTGTCAAGTTTCATCGTATCAGGTATCCATTTCGAGTTTCATTTGTCTTTGTTTCTTGAGCTTGTACAGCGATGAACATTACCAACTCCCAAACCTCCTGTCTGGTTATTCTACTCATTTCTTCTTTCAGCGCATTTAGAGCAAAGGCCTAATTTTGTACAAACTCACAAACAGCCTGACAAGATGCTATACTTTTTTCCCTCCCTTGTTCTCGAGATGCACTCGCTCATCAAATGATTTATTGTGTTGTAACAAGGACAGAAATTTGGCAAAGTGCTTTTCTGGTCACGGGGCGATTGAGCTAGCGGGAATATCAATAATCGTTCCCGCGAAACATGAGTTTAGACTCGGCTCTAATTAGATAAAAGACTAGCTCAGATATTAGGACATTAATCAGTTACACGATATTTCCCCTCGGTACTATAAGATGTACACTGTTTAGTGTAACCTCGCAGTGCCCCTGGGCCGTTCAACAGCAGTGTGTGTGTGTGTGTGGTTTTTTATAAAGCGACTCTTCACCAAGATCATGATTTTGGGACACTGGATCCGACAGTAGATTAATGGCAAGACAGTAATTCCGTTCCGAAGCCGATCAAAACCATTTTATTTCCGCATTACCGCGGTTTACATGTCAATTTGGACTAGCGAATAAATATTGATCATGAGAGAATGATGGAGGGCCCCCGCTTTGCCGTAGCTAGGCAAGCAACTTGACTGCAACAGCAGAAAGAGCCCGTGAGCAAACGACCCTTTATGTTGTCTTGCTTTCCCCCCTGCACTGCCGAGATGCGGTAATGGACTTCTAATATTTGTTTCTTCCTTCGTCGCATTAGGAGTGTCTCCGACTATGACAGTTTACCCCCACATCAATTACTTCTCACTGAAAGCCGCCGTTTCCTCCCCGTGTGCTAAGTACGACTTGAAGACTCTTCGAGAGCTCGCAAGGGGGGGGGGCAAAACTTCTCTTATATTAATATCGAAATCTTATTACAGTTCACTTTATCAGGCTCTTTTCACTTTTTTTTTTTTGGCATTATTCTTTATAAGGCGACCATTTCTTTCCCCTTAGAGAGATCACCACTTGGACCTTAGCTGGGTTGACTTGGAGCTCTTTATCACGTAAGTGGATACCGTGTGTTGGTTCCTTGGGCAAGGGCTTCAAGTGTCGGTCGCCCTGATTAAAAAAAAAAACTATTTTAGCGTTCCACATTTATTTTGACATCGTCAAGATCGTCTGGACTCGTTTTCACTTCCCGACAAACACATGACTCAACTCGGGTCATGCATCCAGACTGTTTGCCATGAGAGATACGGACGTTTGCATACTAGTACTTCACCATACACCACAGATGATTGTACGTGCCTTCTTTGATTCAAGTTAAGGAACAGCAGTGTTGACTAGTGCACTAAACACTACAAAAACCGGGGTGTTAAAATTGACACTTTGGGTGTTGTTACAATACCCAACAGAGAATCAACAATAACATCGCAGGGTGTTAAAATAACACCAATGTAGTTGTGCTGGCTGAAACTAGTCTTATTTTAGCACCCTATGGTGTACAATGTTCGGTATCTATATGTGACAATGAATGGTGTCAATTTCAACACCCCAGCTTTTGCAGTAGCCCACCCTCCATAAAACAAAAGAGTAAAGCACTGATATCATTTGGGAAAACTGCTGCCGCTCGTTAACCTATGCTTAGCCCGAAATCAGTGGATATGTTATCACTGATATTGCATCTGGTGCGGTTACGGTCTCTGAATCAAGATAAAGTACAGCACTGTATTGTACACACACAAAATATATTAAAAAAATAAAAACGTACAGTTATAGGCCTACTCTCTTGAATAAAGATACATTATGTCATTAGCAAGTTGGTCAAAACAACTGATTTATGTAGGTATGTGCTAACTCTATGAAACAAGATCAAGTACGGCGTTAGTACTGTCACTACTCGATTTTGTTTGATCAAGATGAATCTTGTATGCACTTGTCAACATCAGCAGTGAAAATAAAACTACATGCTTATCAACTCCAATGAATGGATATACATGTTGTCTTACTTATATTCACGGTGGAAAACTTGAAGAGCCTTTTTGAGACCACGGATTTGGCTTGGACTCCGGCTTTGAGGACCCGTCTAGAAAACGAGTGCTTTGGCTTTGGCTTATAAAGCCACAGCCCAAATTCCTGAATCTAGTTTCAAAAGAAACCTCAATTTAAACGCGCTCCTTGTTTGTTTCTTTCCCCCTCTATGATAGCAGCGTTTCCATTTCTACTCACACACTCTGAAATACTTCCGGGTCAACATTGATCCCGTTTCCGGGTCACGTGGAGCCCGAGCTATTTACGGGTTGGACCCCCAGCCCGACCCCCGAAATGGGTCAGGACGCGTGAATTCTGACCGGGAGGTTCTAGAGTGCTTGACAAGTTATGCCAGCGAGATACAGACTCATTGGGCATTCTTATTACAAAATTAAGAATTCACGATTACTAATTTCAACGATAACAACCCGAAATAGGCTGATTATTAAAACCGTTACCATGCGCTATATATTTAAAGGTATGGTGTACTCTTGGTAACTATACTCCAAATCTAATAAAAGGTTACTAGGTAAAGAGCACTGGAGAGCTGTTGATACTATACAACATTGTTAGAAACGACACCCTTTGAAGTTAATTTTTCACCCCAAAATTTGAATCGATGAGAAAGGTTTCAGGTATAAAGCCTTTCTCAGGCATCTGAAAGCATACAATGCTAAGCAGCGATGTGTGTTTTTGTTTCTTTCTTGATATTTTCTTGCAACTCCGATGACCAAGTGTGCCAAGATTTGTACAAGTTTATTAATTCGTGCACAACTTTGTTGTGATACACTAAGTGAGGATGCTGGTCTTTGACAATTACCCAAAGTATACCCTGCCTTTACGGGTACAAAAACCATGTGAACACGTACATTACTTACTGATTTGTACGTTGATAATTCAATAATCAGATCGAGGCCTATCACCGCGTGTCGCGGAATCACATTGCCTAGAGAGGGATGCGTCAATGAGGGTATCACCGAGCCCATTGGCGGCGCCGGCCACATCCGAGGACCTATCTACATGGTATTTTGGGTCTCTCCTTACTGTATGGAGCCTGGGTAGACGTTATTAAAAAAAAAGGGGGGGTAGCCACACGGCCAAGATGTCTGCGAGTGTAACATCGATACTGCACTGAATCCAACGAGAATACACAGACCTGGCAAAGAGGTCGTATTAAATCCCCATCGGAGCCGTGTGTTAAATTCTAAATCACCAAAGATTAGGAACAGTAAGCGCCACTTAAAATGGAGTTACAGATTGCGTAAAACCATAAATATTTTCCTCTTCAAATGTTTATGTAAACACGTACAAAATATTGGCGCTTCCTATGTGTGGAGGTAGAACTGCTGGTTGTTCAAACACCATGGCACTGATGTACTCCACCAACAAACCATCACAATTTCCAAGTTTCCTGTTGAGACCCAGCCAAATAGCATTGAAAATGTCAAACTACCATGGGTTGATTCTTTGAATAAAATAAAAATAAGGCAACTTTGGCTACAGTGTAAAGTAATTCCGGGTTGAGATTAACTTTTCTAATGGACTGGAGTGGTAACGAGAATGAGGGTAATTGCATAAATTATTCAATATACAGAGTTTAAGGTCAAAGACCTGACCACACTCTAACCTTTGGGCAGGCCGAGGTAAATAATAGCAAAATTAACAGTCCCGATTCTTCGCGCTTGAAACTTTAATCCCTATTTTGAGACCATTTTTTTAATCCGATCTAATGCTAATGATAATAGGTGACCACGGGAGGCACACGTTGTGCCGAATCGGAGGCAGTTAGCTCCGGGTGCCGACCTACGCCGTGTGCCACCCAGCTGGAGCGGTTCGGTTTGTGGAAGCCACGCCGGTCAGTAGCTCCCCAATTCCCCCGGCTCCCAATTTAGCTGACGCGGCCCTCCCTTTCCACCGCGGGCGATCCCGGGTCCAAGTGCAACCCCCGATTTACAAGGAAAATACACAAGTTTAAGACTCTTAAAAATTTAATACATCTGAAGGGAGATGTTCTAACTGATTAGAGTGTGTTGTTCAGACCGTACATACGCGGTGATGTAAACTCCAATGACCTCGGCTTTACTCAATGCCGCTTTGTTGAGTTACAGTTTTCCAAAACGGTTTTGAACTAATGGGTCGATGAACCGACTGCATTATTTGTCCGAAAATTATTTTTCTTTACGGTGGCAATATTACAAATATTGACTGCCTCGAGGTTGCATTATGCACGTAATCTTTGTGATTTTCCCCCTCTGCCTCTCCTCTTTTGATCTTAAAACGAAATATTATTGTATTTTAGTGGAATTAAATTTTGTATAAATTGTTACCCTTTGACAAATATATCAGTGTCGGTGTTGGTTTATGGATTCAAGATTGAAAGTTTCAACCAGCAGAGTTGTGGTTGCCACGTTGTTGGTGGGTAAATATGGCTGCTGCCCACACAAGTGCTAGTACTACGTCATCATTACCGTATAACGAAAAACATGTCTTCGACTCTCACATGAGATCATGCATAGCTTTCATAATTGAAATTGACAATGTGACCGGTAGATATGAACGTATTTATGTGCCCAATAACACTCGTGCTTGGTGTTAACGAAATAATTTACATGACAAGTGGAGTATTGTAAATGCAATGATACACAAGTCACGAAATATAACTTTCTAATCTGATACACAGAGTCTTTGTAGTTATAATTAATAATCTTAACACTTAAAATTAATAATCACTTGTTGAAACAGTTTCATTAAGTGAGTGTGAAATTAACTTTAAACATTAATTAGATTCATGGATTATACAAAAGCAAAAAGTCAGCAGGTAAAAAAGATAAAAATTAATAATAACAATTGGTATTTATTTTTGCATTTAACAATTGTTTGTATCGATATTATTCTCTGAGTGTTTAGCTTCCATTTATCATAGATGTAGATAATCAACCCCCCCCCCCTAAAAAAAGGACCCACGCACCCATTTGTCGATCGAACAGGGCACCCCAAACGGCATGAAGCCCTTGCGGTCGGCTTGTGCCGTTGCTGAACTTCATAAACCAAACCAGCAGCTCCAAAAGTTGTGCGGTAGGAAAATATTGTGTTTTGATTAATACAATTTTTTTTCCTTTTACGATGTTGACAGGAATAATGATTTTTCTTTCCACAGTGCAGGTATTATTGTGGCAGGAACTCAATGCCTGGTACTTTGTTCAACGATGCGAGCCAGTCCGGGGCAGAGCCCAGGTGCGAAGTGAAAGACTTATTATAACCGCTTGGATGCCGCCCCTTTGTGTCTCATCCTCGGTCTAATTTATGTTTGCACAACGAGAGGCCTTTCTAACACACCTCCACCGCAGAGGGGGAAAACATCTGAAAGGCAGACCCCTAAAGTCCACGGCAGAGTGAAAAGCCGCTCATAATTGAGCAATCGTCGAGATTACCTGGCGTATTTACAATAGTATTGTTACTCTGATTGGACCGGCATTTTTCAATTTGGGAGGGCGGCTTTGTTGAGGTCTTACTGGGTAAGTCCTTTTCCCCCCTTGTCAACTGTAGGGTTAGTGTTTGGGTTTAGTTTGGCTGTCGCTCTGGGTTGTACCAATCCGGAGTTCACTGGGTCGTCACATCCGCGGAGAGGGGGTGGCAGTTTTCCCTTGGAAAGTGAAGCTAGAAATTGAAGGTTGCAGACGGAGCTGGTACTTGAACTGTTCTACTCCCATATTGTGTATTTTGTACCGGTAATGACAGTTACATGCACAATTTGTTCTGACATTATTATAGTAAATATGCAATAATTTTATAGTTTGTTTTGACCCATCAACAAATTTGAGGTAAAAATATTTTGGTTTACATTTACGGTTTGTTTGGAAGACCATTACACCAATTAAAACAGAAACAAGACAAACGAGAAGAAAATAAAGGATTCTGTGAGGGTATTGGAAAGTAGAAAAAAAATAATCATACGATCAAAACCAAAATAACAACAGTAACAACAAAACCAACACCACACAAAAAGCTCTAACCTTCGTCACAGTTTTATGCTCACACAGATTGAACAAATAACTCGTGGGCTTAACTAGCAATGAACTTAAACCTGTTATACTCTGATCATGCAAGGGTTCAAAGGCACTGATTTAAGTTCACTCCGTAACCACTTCATTTGAGAAATCCCTTGTACCGTAATAAAAACTACACTTTCAAACTTGTTTAGGGTCGCCCTGGCAATCGAAGGAAGCCATTGTGGTAACAAGAGACGTGACAAGATCAATCACTACATCACAATGGAAACAAAACGTTGGGTTTGTTTTGATTTGGCAATTAAAACGATACGTTGGGTTTTGGTTTTGGTTTGTTTTTGTTTTATAGATTAATTTCTAAAAACATTCTAAAATGTTCATAAATCAAAAACTACAACTTTTGATTCGGAGACAAATTATTATAAAGGGCAGTGTTATCTCAATTAGATTGCAACTTAATCCATGCAAAGTCGTCAATGGGTACAACTTTAAATTAATGTATTTGGGCCATATCACTGACGGAGCAAAGCTGGTTTTAGAACCTGGTTTGATGCTCAACATTGAGCTGCACTAAATTTGCACGATGACGTGTCTAATTAGGCCAATATCAAATTCTGATGAGTTGGGGTTTTCCGTTGTACGGATTCAACAATTGATCAAGTGGGAGGATTGAGGAAACAATCCAAAAGGGTTCGTAACCCTAATCATGACAACCCCAGATTGTACCCCATTCCACATGAAGTACAAGTTAAAAATATGATGATACCCCTAGACGAATAGGCTGTCGTATCTGTTTGCTCTGTTCGTGTGCAAATCCCAACTGGGGTGTACTTTTACCCGATTACTGGACCCCATTTCTATCGACTAAACTATCAATTAATTCAAATGTTTTTTTCCCCCGTTACTCTGATTCCTCAAAAAAGTAAGCCCCGTTCCCCACCCCCGTAGCCGAAATGGAAGAGCCACAGGTGCAATGGTCGGCTTGATCACACAGTGGGCCCGAAGACGAACACCTGCATGGGTCTCAGGTAGGCCATAGTGCCACCGCCAATAAGAGAAGAGGAAAACCCTCCAAAACTCGGCCGTCATAATATCCCCCAACAACTCCGGCAAGCTACGGGGTCTCATTCAGGGGCTCGTTACTGCTCTAATCCACGGGGAGAATCGAGGCCCTTGCTCCCCCCGCAGGGCAAAGGAAACCGACCCATTGTGTTTCATGGTTCACTTTTTGTCCCAAACCCCACGTTTGTGTGCTTTAGTCGAAAAGGTATACGCAGTATGACTGAATGGGAGTATAACAAAAACCACGGCATCCGTATTTCTTTCAAAACCCTTCAATGTTATTACACATGTCGGGAAGAATGCGGGCTGGATTGATAGGTGAAAGGCAGAGAAAGCTGATCTTCGCCCTATATAAACAAGACGGGAAAACGTCAACATTTCAGCTCCAGATATATCACTGAACTTCAATCAAAGCGGTAAAATAAACCCTCATAAAAATGACATACATTGCGTGAGACTGAAAAACTTTTTCACATGTATTTTCTTTGTATTGTTCTACATAAACTCGTGATTCTCTACTAGCACACGGCGGGGAGGCGGTATAGGTTGTGGGGACGAAGATTGACTGCCTCCTTCCCGCCCCTTCGTAGTCCTGGTACGGAGATCAGTGCCCTTGACACCTCGAAATGTAGGTTGACATATCACCTTGATTAGAGATTAAAATGTTTACTACTTATACAAACTGTATTTGTTATGATCAAACAGCAAGAAGCACAGCTGTATTGGACATGGTAGTCAACACCAAGGAAACCCTAGGGGTCTATATTTCAACGAGACGATGAGCACATTATAGTGAGTGTCCATCCACTTAATCACAATGATTTGTTTCACTTCCTCACCTATTAATGATCGTTGAAAATAAAACCCACAAAAAACAAACAAAGAAAAAGGAAAAGAAAAACACATTCAAGCATTTCTGCACAAGACAATGAGGTGAATCTACAAACAAACACTACATGTATTGGTTTCGTCCGTACTTTCCAGAGGTCAACTTTGCTCATTGGGCACATACAGCATAAGTTCTCAATATATCGCATGGTGGCGCTGTTACTGTTTCTTGAACATCCTATGGCACACAAGGTTGAGTTTATTAGAGACCTAGTAATGTTTGTAAGTCGCCCCGGTCCCTAAATAGTGAAATCATAGAAGAATTTACATTAACTATCGCTACAGGTTTTCCCCCCATTATTTATCTTTCCATTAAAAAATATATAGGCCTAACAATTATATCTCTGACCCTAGCAAAAAAGGGGACACTGTCGTCGTGATCGCAGTGAGTCTGTGGCCAGACATTAAATTCTGAATGCTCACCCAGTTCGAACACACGCGTGTGCGAAACATATGGCAACACCCTTTTGTTTGTGATGCGACGGTGTTGACGCGCGTGTGTGTAGTAACTGGATGAGAGTTCACGTTTCCGTGTCCAGCTAGCCACAAGCAGACTATGGTTACGACGATAGTGTCCCTTCAACTAATTATTACAAACACTTTATTCTTAAGTTTTTAACCCACGTTGGAAAAAGGGCGGTAACAATTGAAAAATAAATAAATAAATATAATTCTGCTAATAATAACACAAAAAACACCAGACGTTTATTTTTGGTAAATGACCCCGTAGTCTTTTATCTCGAATTCCGTAATATCCGCAGGTTGTAATCATACTTTGAATGTATTTTACGGCATCTGTGCGTGGCACATTATTTCCAAAACATGTTCACCGGAATGCCGATTGAGGGCGGTATTCTAGTTCAAACGATGTGAGAACAAGGATAAGTCCTCGATCCAAAGCGGTATTCAACAAACGTGTGTCAAGTGTTTTTCAACGTATCTACCCATGGTACACACCGAGGACTGTCAAAAAGGAATCCGGTGTTTTGACAGACCGAGAACGTCGCCACTGCACTTTCGCGTACAGAATCAAAAGGCATGCCCCTACAAAATGAATAACCTCAAAAAGTTCAAACTTTTGGAGCATGTGGTTTGGGTTTACATTGTAAAGAACATCCGAGTACAGGGTCAGAAAACACATGGTTGAACTTGATAGAGAATAGCCCTACCTACCAAAGTAACTTCCTGTTGTACAATCTAGATGGACTTCCGCCTCTGATTTCCCATGGTGGAGAATGAATGCTATGAGCACTGCCCGTTTGCAAACTGAGGATATCCTCCCACTGATAGAAACTCTCTGCTACAATATCTAGGCAAGATACCCCAATGGGTGCCGTGAACCCTTGTTAGATTGTACCTTTGTACCAGGAACTTTCACAGTCAGGTTTATAAGAAATTACTGGATTTTTCAGGAACTGCAGAAGGAATTCCATTATCAGGATGCTGTATAGCTTTATCGGTGTAGCCCTTAATAAAAACTGCTAATGTTGTTTTGTAACACAACTGGTTTTCAAGCAAAACCCTCCTCTTAAAAAGATGAAACGGTGTTCTACGAGACAATGGCTGAGAATTGCCCCAACATCAAACAAACTTTGCTCGTTGTCCTGGTAACAGATTGTTGTTGACTCTGTAAGTTCATGATAACAAATGAAATAAAGGCGAACCTCTATGAATTCGACAACAGCTGTAACACAACCATGACGTACATTACAAACGTTCTGGTTCAAATTCCAACAATTAAAATAAACCGTTTGGTTCAGTTAGGACGTACTTTTCAATCGCAACTCAAGATAACTGATGTTGTTCAACGTAGAGGGGGCGCTATACTCATTTACGGTTACATTGCGGTAAATTTTAGCCCATGTCTAGACCACGACAAAGGAACAACAACTGGCACATGGACTGATGATTCCCGTCTGTTTCCTCAGCACCACCGACACTATCAACTGATTTTTGGTAAGTAGTTGAATTTTTTTGGACTTGGATGTCAAGTTTACAGTACTGTGTTTCTCAAATGAGTGTAGTAATGTTGGGTGATGAAGGGGGTACGTTGGTAGAAATAACATCGGGGAACCTTCCACCCTGTTCAACGATAGCGACTGGTAGACTGTAGGAGCAAGTTCTCAAAACTCGGCAGAGTCACAGGTCATAAAATGTGAAGAAATATTTATACCATTGCACGGCTAAACCAATAACGTATTAGTGGTGGTCGTTAAATTTTCCAGTAAATCATAACCTTTGACCGGAATTAGACTGAGAATCAAGTTAGGAAGTTGTAATGTTCGTCACATCAGCTTTTCCAGTGGTTGTTCGGCTTTCTGCAGGGAAGTTTAACTGTGTGCTCCATACGAATAACACATTAGCTGCAATTTGTCCTTGAACTCGAGTTCGGTGTGATTGGGTATAGAGGAGTGTACTAAAAACACGCTTCATTGTAGCTGTACAACGAGGAAAGTGAAAAGGCAGCCCTAACATTATTTTGAACAAAAAAAACCCAGATGATAAAAATAAATGGAGCTGTGTGATTATATTATCATGGTTATGAAAGGCTCTGGTCGCGGTCCGGTGCCATCATAGAGAACGCTAACAAGAAATCGGTGGCCTTGGATGCACTTTATTTATGAAATCAATTCTTTTTTGTATTTATGTAAAACATACACAAGCCAAGATTGATCTTTATTGTATATCGAAATAAAAAAAGTGTGGGATATTTGTTCATATTCCTTTTTTAAACTGAGTATAAATCACGATTACACAAATGCTGACGAGGCCCATGTTCGCTTATCACGTAAATCGTCTGTGATTCTAATCATAGATTGACCCTAAATAGTCATGTGCCATCGGGCCCCACTTGCAGGCACGTGCAGCACCCTGGTTATATACAAAACACACCGTAAAGTATTTAGCCATGCAACCATTTTTAAGATTATCTGTGACTTGACCAAAGGCCAGCACTCTACCCCGATTCAAGAACCATAAATAAACGAAGTGACTCACCTCGTGATCTTTTCAGAAGATCACGAGACTCGAGAAACTTGTGTTGATTGTACCGTTAGTAAACGCTTGCGTTGGTGTAATGTAACACACATCGTGTGCCCGGACGAAGGACGCATAACGAAAAGTTACCCCGGAGATAGGGAGTCGGCAACGATGTGCAACATTGTGTTTCAAGAAAACTGAGCATGACAGTTTGATTGGGTTTTCTGCCATTTGTAGGTCATCATAGGAAAGTTAAATTCGGCACAGGATTGGAACAATAAGTGGTAATTTTAGCAACACAAGTGTAACAGTAAAGCCCTTTTTTTGCCAAGAGCCATTTAATTGCTTACGGACTTTTTGTTACTGAGAAACGTACATCGTGTGTCCTGAAGAAAGGCGAGAGCTTATGCCCTGCTCCAGGCACACGACTATTAAAATCACATCATTTGTATTACGATAGCACATATCATACGACACGATAGTAATAAACCAGTAAAGTGCAGTGGCGTAACTGGGGGGGGGGGGGCACGGGCCTCCCCCAATTGATATCAGTGCCCCCCCCCCCCACACACACCCCATTTGGAACCCGCGATTACGTATATCAAGATCTAGTTTTTAAACAAGTGCAAATGGAATCTATAATTGATTTGCCAGCATCGCCCCCCAAAAAAATAAATAAATAAATAAAATAAAATAAAATAAAACAATAATAATAATAATTATGCCCCCACCCCCGAAAATTACCTTAAGTTAACAATTGTAGACCAAGGCAAGCATAACAAACGTATTGAGATAAAAAAAACATGAACAACTTTACAAACATAACCAAAGATGGCCAGGATTACTACGAGTGCATCAGGAATTTTCGCAAGCACTGAGTGCAACTATAACGGAAATGTTCCCGTATCAGATGACAGTAATGCCTATACAGTGGAAATCACGATTTCCCGGACTTATGTCATTGCTTTTTACCGATAAGCTGAGCCGAGTGTAGATACATCTAAGTGAAACTTGACTGTACTATACAGCCTAGACCAGTGATGTTAATGTTGCTACTTGAATCAATTAATCAATCAATCAATCACTTGGACTACCAAGTGATACTGAAGCTTCAACACAAAGACTGAGATTCAAAACGAAGAAAGTAGAAAGAATCAGTGGTGATCCACGTTTGAAACTAGTGCTCTCGAAATGTCTTCCAGTTACTACAAAAGGCCAATATTTAAATTGTGTTATTTTGTGTTTGGTCTTATTTCAACAGTGTATAAGTAACCTAACCTAACAACACTTGGATAAGCAAGTGATATCGAAGAAGTCATCAAGATGACAGAGAGCTGGTTCAACCAAGTAGAGAATATTTTGGATCATGTCCGAATTAGGAGTCTTCTTGGCCGGCAATTCTGCGCCGAAATCTTAGGGACGTTCATGCTGGTGGTGAGTATAGTGGAAGGGTGCATGGACAAGGATACCGTTTTAGGGGGGGGGGGGCTGGGTCACTAACGTTGGGTGGGGTCAAGGAATATCCAGGTAAGAAGAACCCATTCGATTTGGCAAATAAATCGTACATTTTGTTGTTTCCAAATATGATAGTAGCATCCACGGGTGGAAAGCACTTTTGGTATAAGCTTCAATTAACTTAACCCATCTGCCTAACTACGGGATAAAACGTGACCGTACGAACACTAAGTCTGTGTCTTTCTCTTTTTCTAAAGTTACACTCGTTAGTAGTTACATGATACGAGTTGAGTGAAGAATTATGTACAATGGACTATTTGCAATCGTGTACAGTTTGTGCGAGTGAATATTAATTGTGTTAATGTACTGTGACTAGTCATGCTGATTGTTGTTTAAACCGGTGCATATACAAGGCTACTAGATGGACACAAAACATTGTTCAAGGAAAATTAGGCCTATCTTCCAAAAAATTCAAAAGCTTAAGTTTGACGATATTTTTAAGGGGGACTATGTTTATGAACATTGCCCATTTTTCGTTTAACTATTATACCCATATTTTTTATACACTTACGTCTATTAAAATACTGGTTTTAGCTCACTTCACTGACCTTTTTCCTACTGTTCGTCTGCCTCCTGCCTCTCTGGTTGTAGATGATCGGTGATGGCGCTATAGCCCAGCGGCAATTCTTTGGTAATGATACGGGAGCGGGCTTCCTGAACGTCAATATCGGCTACGCCTTCGCCCTTATGCTCGGTGTGTTCTTCACTGCCTCGGTATCAGGTACACTCCATTAACTTCCAATCCATGCTCAGTCTAGTCACTGAAGTATTGCTTGAAAATCCATGGTTTTGAGCCACTGCAAAACAATTAGAATAACAGTAACATAAAGTTTGTTGTGTGAAGGAAACAGCTGTACTTCACTTTCTCGATTTACTCTCGCCAGGCGGAGAGCTTCCTTTTCCCAGCGGTAAGGCAATATACTACACTGGTCGTGTGAGAAAGTTTACATTTTGTTTCATTTTACTTTCAACTTAAACTCAAGAGTCATACAAATAATAACTGAAAAAGTTTTCAGGTGTGCCGCCTTCCTTCTTGCAACCCCCCCCAAAAAAAAAAAAAAATAAATAAATAAATAAAAAAAATCATAAAACCAGACAGCGAACTCTCCGTATAAGATTCAATGTTTTCCAAATCGTGCATGCACAAAGTCCAGGCTCTGTGGCTATTTTTAAATCTCACAGGTTACATGGTATTTCATTATAGTTTCTGGCTTAGAATCCCCCCCCCCAGATTTGTCTGGTGTCTGATTCAACATTCCTACATAATAGCAAGCACATTTCCTGAATTTTAGGAAATTATTATAAATGAGAAAAATCAAATCGGCACAGAGCAAACTTTAAGTGTCCACTGTTGAAAGCACCACCCAGTCCAACATGTAAGATGCTAAATAGGTTTCTATGTTAGGCCTCATAGAAGTAGAATGAGAATGGTTCATGTGTTAACGTCATTGGTTTATTCCATCTGGTACATTATTTTCTCCTGAAGACGGGCACAGTAAACTTTTTGAAACGTCGAGGCCACACCGGTTCAAAACAGAGCCGGCCAACACTCCTCCTGAGAGAGGTTTCCACGTGGTTACACCCGCAAGTATACCACTAGAAGTAACTTGAAACATTCCGTATATTATATTGATTTGCCATCAGTAGAGATAGCCAAAGACAACATTGTCGAAGATGCTTAGCTGAGTTTAACAACACGGTATAAGAAACTTACCCAAGACGAGGTCAACCCTCACGAAATGAAGTTGGGAATCGAACCCCGAGTCCTCTTGTCATAGCGGGAATCGAACCGTGTGTCCATGGAGGTGAATGTCGGGTACTTACACAACCCTGGTCTCCGGCTATTTCCATGTTGCTTGTATTGTAGTGTTGGTATTACACTTGTAAATGCCTACTCCTGATTTTGAATAAATAGTCACCAGTACTGTAAACTCAAAGTAAGACGGACTATGACTCCATTCGTAAATGCTGTGTGAGTCGAGTGTGTATTACTAATGGACAGTGCGTGACCGTTTCGACGATTCCTTTGTGCGAAAGAAACAGCAAGGAAATCTTACATTGTCATTTTCTGTGGATGCTGGTCAACTGAGCAAACGACAGTTTACTGCCACAGAAAGTCTACTTAAACCCACATGAACACCTGGCTGCCCGGCCTGCCCCGCTCTTACAAAGCCAGAGGGTGCGAAGACGCAGCTGTGTGTCAGCTCAGTCTAAAATTAGCACAAGGCGTGCGCGCGCGGTATTTGAAAAGCTAGTTATGCATGCAGCTATTCCCAAGCACAACACCCTCTTCTGAGTACCTGTACATTGTCTCGCTGTATTTGAAACGCTCGTTTTATGCAGATTCCTATAAAAACTGTTGACATTAAAGCAGCATTATGGGTAAACATTACACTGAGTAGACCTGCCTGTAGAAGTGGTGGCCATACGAACAGTAAAGGCCTACATGATCCAAAACACACCTCTTATTTCGCCTCTTAAAAAGTGAACACTTCTCAGAGAATGTTAATGCAGAGAATTATCCTGCTACAGAAAAATTATTGATTTGCTACACACAGTTCATTCTATTCGTGTAGGTCTAGGCCGTAAACCTAAGGATAAAAGTAAAACGTAAAAATACATAGTCGAGTATGAATATTGTTTTAAGAGCATGGCTTAGATTTGTAAAATGATATTGATCTTTTGATTTTGCGTTTCACACCTGGGTGTTAAAACTAATATTTTCCTTACTATTTACCTATACGAGTTATGCGCGTGTTATTTAAAAAAAAAACTGATTGGGTTCCAAACCCCCAATTTCATTTCTTAAATCACCATCGGCGGCAAATTTCATTTCTTTACCGACCCCCCCCCCATCTATCGCCACGCCATTGTAATAAACCATTTTCAAAATCCCTGATAAATACCGACACCACCAGACAGACGGTAGCGTGGTGATAGAAGTCATCGAAATGGCCAAAGTTCAAAATCTAACTTTTTAATGAGCAAACACTGTTCTTAATGTGTCTGCACTACTTTCAAGTCATTTTGTTTACCAGTTTTCTCTTTGAAAATAAGAATTAAGAATGTTGCTACCTTATTTGATGATGAGATGCAAAAGTCAGGCAGGCTAAGCTTTGTTAGATTTAATTCTCAAAATTTACTGTTGATTTTTTCCCTAAGAAAAACGCTATAGAGTGCCACTGCTGCGACGAAGACAACGACGAAAATAAAAACAGTACCAGCAGCTGCAGCAACAACGACAACGAACAAACAAAAACTAGTTATTTCAATGTGATTCTATGTTTCTATCTAACAGGAGGTCATTTGAACCCAGCCGTATCTCTGGCCTTCTGTACCCTTGGTCAGATGAAATGGGTTGCACTGCCTGTCTACATGTTGGCCCAGCTCATTGGGGCCTTCTTGGGTGCCGCTACGGTGTTTGCTGTGTACTATGGTGAGTTGCTATACTTGGGGAAGATTTCACAAAGCGCTTAGATCGCAACCGAGTGGCAATCTTAAGTGCTAAGCAATGTGTGATGTCACAATACAAATAACTGTGGCACTTCTGAAAACTCATCTTAAGATGAATCTTAGTGCTTTGTGAAATCCAGCCCCGAATCTTCTAGATATTGAACTTCATTGCGCCTAATTAAGACGCACATGTACAGTTCCTCGTGTGCCACATAATGTGACAAAGGTGACAATGCTGATCCGTATGTAAAAGAAAGCACCAGTCTATTTCTTAGACAGCCTGATCTAATGTAATGGCCACAGTCCATACTTTCAAATCCGTGTACCCTCAAATGGGGGGGGGGGGGGGGGGGGGGGGTCATGATGGGTTTACGCAGCGATATCCGCTACAAACTTGCCCCTAGAATACCATACATTGTATGTTGTTCTTTAAACATGTATATACTTTACACAGACACTATCAACAAGATCGATGGAGGTAACAGAACTGCACTGGGGCCTACCGGAACGGCGGGGATATTTGCCACCTATCCGGCCGAAGGAGTGACGATGGGTGAAGGATTTCTGGACCAGGTTTGTTCCAAAATTGAAAACGGGACTGTGGTGAAATGTATCTCGTGATTTGTTAAGTAGACCCTTCAGGAACGTTTACCGGTGAATCACAGGGGTTGAAACAACTTGCTGAAATGTTTTCATCACAATTAACACAAAATAGTATTACTTTTAATTAGAAACAGCAGGGAGTTATTCCACTAATAGTTCGTATTATTATTAATTTTTGTTCGCCTTATAAAGCATGAAATCCTACGTTTGTCCCCGACAATTCGCTCATAAAGCATTGATTAAAGCATGTATGAGCTTCAGAACAGGAGTCTGGGAGGGCAGACCTGTCTGACTACAGCTTGTTTTTATACTTTTGCTCTTCCCTGGTCACAGATTTAAAATGTCCTAACATTTAAAATCAATAAAAGTCTGTGAAAAATGACAATCAGATTTTTTTTGGTTCAATTTGTATTTATTTTTATTATTACTATTATTATTTTTTTTTTAAATCCATTTTCTTCCATCTAATGGGACAGTTTGATTTACCAAAAAGGTTGAAAAGTAAACATTGAGAGCACGTTTTTGTAACATCCTTTGTTTGACCTTTAGGTGGTGGGCACTGCCATCTTGGTGGCAGGCATCATGGCCGTGACAGACAAGAAGAATTCTAAGCCACCGAGTGGCTTGGAGCCTCTGTTCGTGGGCTTGACTTTCTTTGCTGTTGGCATCAGTTTCGGTTATAACTACGGTTACGGTATCAACCCAGCTCGGGATTTCGGACCCCGCCTATTCACTGCCTTCGCTGGTTACGGAGCGGACATCTGGGCGTAAGTACTGGACTACAAAACATAATGGAATGTTACCCTCATTGTGACGACTATGATATGATAGTGGAGGTCACGTGAGTGTTGCACCAACAATGATGCTGAATTTTACGATAATTTCGACTTATTATTTTGTTGATATTGTGATGAAATGAATAAAACTAGTTACCATGGCCACTACGGCCAGAGTCAATGACGACGACAGAACAACGACTACAGTGAAAATAAAGATGACTTCAAAAAATACCAACGACAACACGTCCAAGCAAAACATTTCCGTTCTTAAATACAAATTATAAATCTTGCTCAGAAACCTATAGACGAGTACGGAATCTTAGAGAGGCCACAACCAATAAAACAAAATCTAGTTACTCCCCGAGACTTTTTTGATATGATTGGCTCTACGCATTCGCATAAATATCCTGACTTTATGCATAATGTGTTCTTTTGGTAATAACTCATTTCTGCTAAGCAAGTTTTGGGGATTAGCAGCTCTACAAAAAGGCTAACTTCCTACGCTTCATATTCAGCATTATCTTACCCCCCCCTCCCCCAATCTTTCTTCATTGCAGACCCGGTGGTCTCCAGTGGTGGTGGATACCTATAGTGGGTCCCTTCATAGGTGGACCGCTGGGAGGTTGGATCTACTATCTGTTGATCAGCATGCATATCGACACATCCTACACAAGACATCACAATGTACAAGGAGTGTCGGAAATAAGCTCCCAGCGAGAAGAAGGGTAGGCCCCAGTTCACCAATGCTAGACTCTAAAATGTTAACTGGTAGCCGGGGCTAGATTTCATAGCTCTGCTTACCGCGGATTTCTGCGATTATTGCGCCCTGTAATACACCGGGTCGTAAGCAGATAACTCATCGGTAAGCAGAGTCATGAACATGGGCCCGATCTTGTAGAGTTCTAGGCTATACCCTTATTGAAGAGGTCAAGCAAGGTCAAGCAACGTTGCGGATACCAGTGTCTTTTTTAAAGTCCAGCCACAGATCTTCCTTATGCTGTCGCCGTCCTTGTTACAATAATATGCAATGCAATATCAATCACAAATGTTGAATCTGGTATACAAGAAAACACAAATACAAGTAGCCACTACCCCCAACCAACAAGCCACAGCCCCCAAACAGTTTAAATCAGACGTGGCTTTTGTTTGAGGCGTTTGTTTGCTTTTGAATTTTTTTTTTAAAGTAAACAAAGATAGCAGTACAATGATAAAGTAATGTCATGCTAGCATGGGTCAGTTGATGCTGCTTGATATTCTATACTGACCCGTCTTTTTGCAGATCAGCGATGTCATAAAATCACACGGCTGTCATCCAAGTGTTTAGTACTCATCTACTAACTCTGGCTGTACATACGTTTGCATGATCAATGCTAACACTAGCTCAAAGTTATATGTCTCACTTTGATTTTGTTTATTTGTTTACCACCCAAAGTGTAATAACAGGTATTCTTTTATAATCATTTAAAGGGTATACTTTGCCTTACATACTTTTTTTTTTATAAAAGCATGCAAAATAGCATTAACTATTTGTGTTCGGTACCGTGGTAAGTATGTTTCTTCACGCATAGGCTAATTATTTAATTCTGCAGTAAGATGAATTCATTTGTAAGGGGTGTTTTAGCCAGTGGCAATGTACCCTTGGTAGTGGGCGAAGGTGTTAGGCCCCAGCCCCCCTTCTGTACTGTTCCAAGTGAATTTACCATCTAGTAGTAAATTGTGCATGTGACTAACGTTTGGATTAAAAATGTATCTGAATTAATAAAGTAATCCATACATAATGTACACAAATGTTTGACGTTATAGCTCTGGAGCTCTATACTGGTGCACCACACTAAAGTAGAGAGAAACTCATGCGCTGAGTCTCATTCATAAAATGTAAGCCCACAACTTTCTCTGTAAATCAAATATCTGGAGGACGTTTCTTTTATGGAGCGTTGAAAATCGGTCCAATATATTGTGCCTCTGGGGTTGTTGACTTTCAGCCTGGAGCATTTGAGGTACACTAGTCCTCTAAATATTGTCCCATTTTGCTATTAGGTGAAGAGTCATTTTCCAAGACGGAGTCTGGCCAGTTTATTCAATCAAGGGTGTTTTTAATCTTGGATTAGCCTAGCTCCGAATCTAAACGGCTAACCTACCAACAATGGAAAAGGAAAAACGCAGTTTCCAAGAGGCTGGGAGACTTTCAAATATGTTTTTAGTATTTTCGAATATTTAGCAATTGGCTGCTATGGAAAGCGTTGTTCGTGTGGTGCACCCCTACACTGTCGACACAATGAAATAGCGCCCTCTAATGTATTCAGCGGGCTATTGTATTGAATCCACATTCATTATAATGCTATATTTGCGTGCCTATTGAGTGCACGAAGTGCACGAATCTTCGGCCATGACTCATATTAAATAAAGGTAATGTCATTTCGCACAACAGAGAACGCCTGTAAAACATGTTTAAAACAATAATAACTTGTTATAATTCATAACAGTTTATTCTCATATCAGGATATATCATGAGCAGAATTAATGTTCAGACGCAGACATTTCGCCGTTGGAGAATGCAGCGATGAACATTAATTATATATTTTGTATACTTCTATTATTGTAAAGTTTAACACTTACGGGTGTTTGTTGCAGTTACTCCATTAATAATACTTGTCACATTTGTGTTTACTTTGCAAGATAGTCGGTCTCCATTATTTTATTCCAATAATATCATGTGGTCATTTGTAATATAAAACTATTTTTACTGTGTTGGTATAGTGAAAGTGATTATCAACGACAGGTATAAAAATTCCGCTTTATTGTTTCTCAGCTTGAGGAACGTGGAAAAGAGTCGAACTACAGCAAGAATGAATAAACTATATCATGAATGAACTTTAACTAATATAAGGTTCAGGCGGAAAGCTCCTTGTGGCTGTAGAGTACCGTCGGGTTGGTATTTAGAATGATGAGGGGACAGGAATTCCAAGGTAAGTCAGCTATGCTGAGCTGATAGGAATATCCATGGCGTCATCGGGTTTCTCACCGAGCAATTATGAAAGACATTCGATTACACTATTGAAACGTCAAAATTTTGGTTCTCTACCGTTTGTGGGTTAACCACTTTTTCCGCGGGGAGAGTTGTACAGGAACGGCAGACCGAAACTAGGTGACCAGAGTGTCCCATTGTAAGTACATAAACAAAACATAGGTTTTATTTTAAAGTTTGTTTGTTTGTTTGTTTGTTTGTTTGTTTGTTTGTTTGTTTGTTTGTTTGTTTTGTTTCAAATCGATGTTTTCTTTCATTTATCCAACCAAATGCACGCTGTGTAATTATTACAATAATCACCCGAACCGACATGCACTCACTTCCATGTACTAATGATCAACACCTGGCTAATCCAATGTAAGCTTGAAACTTGAATTAAATATAAAATAACAATAGACTATGATAAATCAAAGAATAATAACAAATCAAATATGTTTTGCTTCGTAACTAAAAAAAAAAAAAACTCAGAATGTGTGAAATCGCAACATCTAGGTATTTAGTTTTCCCATACATCCATGATATGTAATATACTTGTTGACGACGCCCACAAGAAGATGATATTGGACATAAAGAAAAAAACGGATATTATAAAGTTCGGGTATTACGAGAGACCTGTTTCAACAAACAGATAACAAAACCAAACATACAATGCCGTAAAGATAAACTCAAGTACCATCACCAGTTCATATAATACCTAAAAAATAACTGTCTTTCTACCTTTGGTTATAAATAGTCGACAAGTCTGCAAGTCGGAGCTCTAAACTACAACGCAGAGTATACTGTTGGAAACGTCGAGACCACGCCGGCTCTTTTCAGCGCCAACACACCTCCCTTAAGATGGTTGTACCCGCAAGTTTACTACAGTTACTACGCAGACGACAACCATGACGGCCTGCTGTATGACGATTAATCATTGAAAGGATTTCAACCAAGAAATATAAAACCAGCTTTTTAAAGTCGAATACTAAAATGGAGAATGATACAAAATGTCTGTCAAGTTACATATTTTTTGAGTTGCTGTTTTCGAAAGCGCGGCTAGTGGCTTGGGCTTGGTCATCGTAGTACTGAAGGCGTTTATGTACGTTTTCAAAAACGTATTGACGTATCATCAGCTTAAGCCAAAGCCGCCGTGTTTTCGAAAACAGCCGTTGCATGTCGATGGCACGGCACACTTTTTAATATTATAAACTCAACTCATTGTGCTAAAAAACAATCAGATTTGTATAAATTTGCCGACTAAAAACAAACGTCCCATCACAATAATCGGTGTTGATTTCTTATCCAGCAATAATTGATTGAAACGTGAATATATGTGTGCTATTAGGTGTAGGGCGCCCCCAACCCTAGAGTAAAGTCTTATTAACCGAACAAATTAAACAATATCAATCAATCAAATAGCGTACATCGTGTGTTAACTGGTTACACTTTTCAGATTATCTTTGTCTTAATTTACTATCTAGATGTAACCTATAATTATTCAATTTCTAATTCCTAATACCGGTTTTCTAATACCGGTATAGCAAGCCCCCAGCGGCGTAGCCAGGACTTGTCGGTGTGTGTGGTGGGGGGGCGGGGGAGGCAGTGGGGCGATGCTTTTAAGAGGGGTTGAGGACAAGGGGGAATGGGTTTGTCAGTGGTGGGACATGTTTTGGTGGAGGAGGGGTGGGGGGGGGGGCAAGTGCCCCTCAAGCCCCCCTTGGCTACGCCACTGAAAGCCCCCTTCCATTACATTGCATTCACACCAATCATTACTGCGATGGCACAATTGACGGTCATTTGACTTCTTCTGTACGTTTCAAAGTGACGCGTTTAGACATGGGCAACAACTAATGATTTTGAGTATCACACTACACTACAGAATAGTAACTGATTCATGCGACAAGCCTCGCGAAGACTTTGATATACCCGTGACTAATTTCTATAAATCAAACATTTCTGAATAATTGCATTTAAGGATTGATGGGATTGTATAATCGTGTCCAGGGGATGGTGCAATTTGGGTTTCGAGTCGGGCATATTGGGGTATGACATTACCCTATTTTGCTCCCCTCTAGGGTATTTAAGATGGGATAAGCCTGTTCTAGGGTGTTTTCTTTTTGGATGGCTAATCTCGAGAAATTGTTTTCCAAGGGTTGAGATAATGTTGAGTATTTTTGAATACTTAGCATAGCATTGATTGTACGTGAACCTCGTAACTTCACCGTGCAGTGGGCGGAGCTATACAACTCCGTCGATATCATTGGTCGACACGTAATGTTTTACCCCACCGTCTTGCGTTACCGGTCGTCAGTGGTGGGATCGTATTGGTTCATTCATAGTGGAACCATTTGGGCAAGCCTCGTGATTACAATGAATGCAACGGTACATTGCCATTCTATATCTTGACATTAAATAATGTAAGACACATGCAGAAGTAATCACATCGGATAGCAAGGCAGAATGGGGACCAAAGAGTGCACGAACCGGACGCACTTTCACCGCACGTCGACTTGAAATTAATGGAACCACAATAAGGCAGCGATGTTCTTGAAATGTAATCCAATCAGCATCCATGCTTGCTCTTGTACACTAATATGCCGTTTAAAAGATTGTGTATAATAGTGTCGAGAAAGTTATTGATGAGTCAATGATCAATCTTTTCTGTAGACTGTATTCAGATCCTCCCCCTCTCCCACCTCCACCACCACACACACACACACACACAATAACTAAAACTAAATCTCAGTGAATTTCTTTTTATTTATTTATTATATATATATACTTTTTTTATGTTCGCTACCTTAAGGGGACCGAAGTCAAACGGAAAAAAAATTAGTCCACAGTGGAACTCTGGGAAGTCTGTGGGCAATGTCTAGGGGAGATTGTTAAGTGCATGGACAAAGGCACAAATACATTTCGAAGTCTCCGTGGGCATTACAAAAACACAAACTTAAGAATGGGTGGATGGGTCTGTTGGTTGGCTCCATGGTATCAATAGTGGGGGATTGAGGTGATTTTATTACTTTATTTGAGGAACAATCCATATTTTGTCAAGCACGTGGCGGATAAACTGATGAGTGCTTTGTGTGATTGTCACTTCTGCAACCTCCTCTATCTGGTTGCTCTTATTTATTATTTTTTACTCATTTAATGACAGGCGGTACACATTTCACTCATTCGTTTCTTTAGTCATTCATTCATTCAATTATTTTGGTAAAAAGAAGGGGAAAAAAGAAAAAAGTCCAGAAGCTATAAATATTCAGTTTACACAGAGTGAAATAAAATCAAATAATGTTTATTTAATAGGGCCTAACATACATAAAACATTAGGAAATTACAATTAAAGATTTAAACAATAAAATTCTCTCAAAAAATATAAGTAAAAACAAATAAATAAACTAAAATAAAAAAGAGGAACAGATAACAACAGCTGGGAAACAATCGAGGTTGGAAAAATTGAAATCAAGAAAAAGAAGGAGACATACAAAAAAGGGATGAACTAATTATGTACATCTCAGAACACTTATATAAATAGACTGCACAGAAGACAAGCCTAATGATGCAAACAAAAAAACCGAAAGCAAGTCAGTGTCCGCAAGCGATCCAGACGATGAGGACCTACACGGCACCAAAAACAGGAGAGGAGCAATCACACCATAAACAAAACGAGTTTTACAAGCGAACACCTCTTTGTTTTGAAGTTTCTGTTATGGCTGTTTCGCATTAACTTTGTTCAATATAATACGTCTTGATCCATCGTACAGCACGTCATCATGGAATGTCAAGTCGAGGCCTCGTTATCATGAAAAATACGACGGCGATGGTGATTAGGACTCGCCAAAATCTTCAAAGGATGACCTTTTGGACAAAATTGAAAAACTGTTGTGCATTCATCCTTTATACGTCGTTGTGTAAACTGTAGGGCATGTGAGTTATGGAGAGGTTCATCTCGAGCGATGGGAAAGGAACGCACGCTCGCGGGAAGGTATATAACCGGTCAACAGACACCCATGTCGCCTAATTGGCGTCGGGAAGATAGTTAAATCACCATTTACCCGAGATTCAGCCAGGCTAATCACTCCGAATGACCCTTGTCTTTGTGTGATTTCAGAAACTAAATGTAGATGGGTTCTCTTCGAGGCATCTTTTTTTCCAGATGTGTTTGTTTTTCTTCTCTTTATATATTATGTGGGACGTTTTACTCATTAGTGCATTGTGTCTTTTCCTATGGGTGTTTAGGAAATTGTTTCGTTTTTTAATGGTAGCAAAATACAGAAAGGTCCAACTGTCATATACTGTGAGTTGCAAGAAAAAAATGAAAGAAAAAACACCCTTGTCGCATAGAATTGTGTGCTTTCAGATGCCTGAGAAAGGCTTCATGCCTGAAGTCTTTCTCAGATGCAACGTTTGTGGTGAAAAATTTCTCCTTTTCTAAAATTACACGACTTCAAACGAGGTCGTTTCTTACAATGTTTTATAATACCAAGAGCTCGCCAGTGCTCTTTAAACCTAGTAAGTTTTTTTATGGTCATTATTTTTTGGAGTAATTACCAAAGGCATACCCTCCCTAATAGCATGACAATACTTGCATGATGCAGTTTGTGTGGACAACTGCACCAGTTTTGGATTTCAGTTTAATTAGTAGGTATAAGACATACATCGCAGCAATAACATCGTTCTGACGATTCGCGAAACACGCACAAGGGGTTTCACGACCTTATACAGCTAAGTATACGAAACACGAATGTAACTGCATGGGGGGGGGGTAAGAGAAAGACAAGACTGTGGAGAAAACATGAATACATTGAGGAGTTTTTTTCAGAGGGACAGGCGAAACCTTTTCACGTCCATCCGGCGTCGATGTCTTGACTCTGTTCACGCGACACGAAGCGGAAAGTTTAGTATTTCGCCAGCCTTCCGTTCACCCCTGGATGCACCCGCGCGGCCCGCTGTAATCAATACCGTTTACCACGCCGTACTTTTTGTCCCATGATATCAGGTGAACTCTGCTGGAAAAAAATCTTAAGATTTTGAATTTAAATTGTCGTCAACCTTTCGGATTATTAAACGTGTTGAGGCATGTATAACAGATTTCTCGTCCCAAACTGCAAATGAAAAAAAAGACCGGGCTGGCAAGTTCACTAAAGCTTTTGTCAGATAATTGGTGGCGGAGCAAATTGATTAATTAGCAACGCAAGAAAAACAGGGGAAAGTTTGAATGTAAGAATGTTTTCTAACATATTGACGTTTAAGAATATGTGTTGTTGTTGTTGTTGTTGTTGTTGTTGTTGTTGTTGTTGTTGTTGTTGTTGTTGTTGTTGTTGTTGTTGTTGTTTTGTTTTGTGTGTGTGTTTTTTTTTTGGGGGGGGTCGCGTTTGATTTGAAAAGGTTTTGAAATAGTATACATAAATTACTCACATTCTTCACTACACATACTTGAAGCTTACATCTTAGTATAGAAATATGGAGAGCGAAACTCCATTGTATGCGATTGAAAAAGAAATAATAGATTCTTAAACATGCTTCCCTCGGAAAGCGAAACAACATTTCCTATCCTTTTCAGACATAAGACACGTAAATAGTCCCGAAGTTTGTCTGTATGAGCCCCAAGAAAAATCCAAGATACAATTTAAAATATTACCTGGTTAAGAGGTGTAGATTGAAACATTAAATCACTCACGATATAGTAACACTGTATATAGCTCAACTGTTTCTGTAAACCAAACTGTTATTATTGAATTAATTTTAGAATATTTCAATGGTCCTTGTAAAACATTAAGATGGACACATCTATAGACGATTTTTCCCCCAAGGTGTACCTTTCATTTAATCCCAGAGATACCACGCAACCTCTGAGTTGATACCAAACCGTATACACCGGGGCTTTGAATGTTTGAATCTCCTCGCTCCCAAAGGGTAACGTCACACCGTCGTAAGATCATTGTGACTGCTTCAGATGTCACAGTTTGATTTTCACCAAAACGCGTGTTATTTCATACCCCCCAGATACAGTCATGGGATGATGTAAAAAATTGTCATTCTACTGAAAAACAAAATAATCCTTACACAAAATATCTCTAGCGACATTCTTTGCGCGTTTACGAATTTACATATTGTGCGAAAGGCCAACGGCTGTTTAAGATTTTGCGTTACTTGCCTTTCGAAGTGTGCTCATTTACATCCACAGTAGCCAATGCTACAGGGCAACGCAATGTGCACTTGAAGATTTGACAGTAGGTGTAACACACAAAATAATGGTCTTCGTTTTCTTTCATTTGGAACAGAATGATCGTTTAAAAAAACATTCAAACTGCTTATATAGGTGATGCATTCTCAGTCAGTAATGTGTACGATTGTGGACTGATGAGTCGAGAAGAAGAACATGAGAAAAAAAAAAACAATATAAAAACAGTCTTGAGCCAAGACCATCATTGGCTCTGAAACCAGTAGGTTGTGGTATGGTGCTCACAAGGTTGAATCGGCGTCACTCTCCGGTCATTTCCGGGAGCGAACGAGCCGAGAAGGGCTTGCTTTAATTAAGCAATCATACACTCATCAAATCATTATTGAGGATATGGAAATTATTGTTTACACTTCATCGGTGAAAGGCGAAGTTGGATGAATATTATACCTGGTGCTTTAGACTTGGAGAAGAGTTTATACGTTTCGTTTATACCAACTCATAAAAACAATTCCGGTTCAGAAAGGTGACCCCTGGGAAAGAGTTTCCGGAGTGTCAGACCGTATTCCAAGGTCAGCATGAACCCCCCCCCCCCCACCAGAGGTTAGCATGATTCAGAACTTGATTGAAAAACACACTACTCGCTCGGATTTCTGGTCAGTGTGACGCAATAAAGCGGGTTACACAGGTCACAAGATGCTAAGCGTCATGTTGTGTGTACAGCATTGGTAACACTCAATACAGAAGTGTACAAAGGTTAGCACATAACTTGACATCTTCTAAAGCTGGTTATGGTGGAAAACGTCCCTTGAATTGTTTTATATATTTTTAAAAGTGCTATGGTTTGGGGGAAATGATTGAAACAGTTATCTTTTATTTTCAAAACCCCCAAATTGAAAACATTTCAAGGCATTTCAAGTGACCGTTTTGGGTCTCAATTGCCAATGTTACCCGCGTGCTTTTAAAGTGTTTTTAACGGTTGAAGTTTTCTCAGGGGAAACTGTTTTAACATGGCTCACCTTTATAATGGGAATGTGGAGAATGGATTCAACTCGTCCTTATTTTAGGTCTCGAGATGTCAATAATGTTAACAAACTTCCTGTTTAGAGAATGTGGTTGAACGACTGACGGTATAATACGGTGTAGCTAAAGCTAGATAGATCAACAATGTCTAAGCCCAGATCGCATCTCCACTCTCGGCTGATAGTGTTTCACAGTCACGACTGTCCTAATTTCTATGGCATTGATACTGCACTTTCTGAATGAGATTTCTTCTAGAGTTTCAAACCAGAAAAAAAAGTAAATAATAATTCAAACTAAAAACTCTTTTACCAAATATTTTGTTACTCTCTCGCCGATGCCGACGTCGCGCCTAATCCACATTACCGGACCGAAGGATGTTTCGAGAGGCCAGATTAGTTTACATTTCGTGGAAAAGTTCAAATGACATTGCACTGGATTTGTTCCTCGTAGCTCGGCCGCGTAAATAGTGGATTTGGCTTTTAGAAAGATTGCTGATATATACGGGGAATATGCATCACATGTTTTTACTGGTAAGGGATTTCGAAAGTATATAATGTGCTAGCTATGTTTTCCTTCTCCGTATTCTTGTTAATAAGCCAGCATAATCCCCGATGTCGTTAACCATCTACACACTGTAGGTAGTTATACAATACCCCCCCCCCAAACCTCCCCCACCCCCATCGCATGGCAGATGTTTACAGGTTTTACGGATAATGTGACTTAGTTTCACGGGGGGGGGGGAGTATTGTGGTTTATTACTTGATGAAAACAAACGGTGTATGTTTTGTTTGTTGCTTTGAGTCGTATTGGTATTTCTAAATAGCAGATACCCCTCCCCCTCCACGCTCTCTCCCTCGCTCGATGCAGAGAGAGAGGTAGAGCGATATGATGACTGCCGGAACCCACCTCAGCTGGTAAACATTTGCATTTTGGCCTCTTGCCCACATACAATTTACATTTCTAAATTTGCACTCTTCCAAAATAAAGCAAGTTAGACTCTCGTTCTATATGTTTAGGGGATGAGTGCAATTTGTAATAATGACAAATGTATGCTTTTTTGGAACATGTGGGTCACCGTTATATTGGCTTCAATCTTACATCTTTTTCTTCTTCTTAAATAATTGTTTACTCCGGTTCCGTTATCAATCAAACCCATGTGGACATTTGAAGGCGTACTCATTTATTTCTTTATGATTTTAGCGCTGTGAGACACAAACAATTACTTTAAAAATAAAAACTTATTAATTTTAAAGTCAGTGCTTTTTATCAGTTTATGTATTGCACTATTAACTTTTACTATTCTCCCTATTTTACTACATATTATTCTTTCTATTTCTTATTGTATTTGTTTGTATAATTTGTCAGAGGAAGGGAAATGAAGAAATGAAGAAAAACATATTAGTATTCTTCTTGTACACGTCAAAATATTTTGGTTTGGTTAAACTAAGATGGCAATATTAATTTTGTGGTATAGGCATATTCGCCTACTAGCTTGCTCGACAAATTTGTCCCTAAATGCTGGAGCTGCCATCAATACATGTATTTTCTCCCAGGCCAGGCAATTGATAAATCATTACTCGCCTCTTTTGTTTTCCACCGCATTAATCGATAACGAGTCGAGTCGACTCCAATTTTGTATGCAGGAATTCCTCGTGTGCATTGTTCCAACTTGAAAAAAAGTGACATATGGACATAAACTGTTGGTCATTCAGGTGCAGTTAAAGGGGGTGTAGGTACCATTGTTAAACTGTCCACATAGTATTTCATGTGTGTTTCAGTATAAACACCTACCTGAAACAGGGGTTCTTTACCCCCCCCCCCCCCCCATCAAGCGAAGTTGTTTTGTCATTTCTTGTCATGCTCTGAGATTCAAATTGAATGAACTGGACACTTAACCATCATCGATATCCCATAAGTGTATGCTATTTTCCATCGACGTAACCAAACATCCAGAGAAGACATTTTAGAACATGATTTTCAATCAATATAATATAAATGTTTGCTGCTATGGTATCAATGTTTGTATTTCTGGAAAGGGTGTTCTCTGTACAAACAAGAGTGTTTTAGGGATAATTGATTGATTTTGGGTCAAAATATTAGATAACCCTTTAAGAACAGAGAGCCCCTGGATTTATTCGATTTGAAATCAGAATCTATAAAAGCAGCACAAGGTGAGAAAATAATTACAGAGACGAGCTCACTGTCACCAACTGTTAAACCACTCCATTTATTCGTAACAAGTGCGCACCAAACTGTAAAGGGCACACGTGCCGTTATTTATTGGGATGACACCCTTTCCCAGCGTGTGACAAAGTTGTATATGGGTGTTGACGGCTCTGTGTTCCAGCTTGGCTAGCTGGCAACTGTTCTGGCTGTGTGGTGTTTGTGTGTGTTTTGGGGTGTCTTACTGCAAAATGTCCTTCAATAAAATAAACTTACAAATTATGCCGGCATTAGTTTATATAACCGATGCAAAAAGTAAGAAAGAGTCAATATGCACTAAGAGGTTGTAGAAGTTATACTGGCGCTAAATTTTCATTCCACATATCTCTGTTTTTTCTCATAAATAAATAACTAACTAACTAAAATAAAAATAATAATAATTAATAATTTAACCAGAAATAAATAAATAAATAAATAACTAAATACTTAAATAACTAAACAAAAGTATTTATAAATGACTAAACCATTAATTAATTATATAAATAACTATAACGATGACAGGAACTCGTGTCCTTTTTTATTTGTTTTATATTTATTTGTACATGACCACAGTGTGAAAGAAAGCATTTAACTCGTTTTGAGAACTACTTTTTTGGGGGCATTAAGAAATATATTCTGTAATTAAAAACTGCCCGATTAAGTGTTCCGTAAAAATGAGAAATAATTTAAATGCAAATAGGCAAAATCAATATAAATAAATGTGCTCATATTTATATGGTATAGTACATATTATGTAGTTCCATTTATGTGTGCATATTAATCTGAGCTTAGCTCGACCTTAAGCTTATTTTCGATGCAACCGTGTTACAAGTAGAAATAATTTGAATATGTTTTTTGTGTACTTAATGACAACACAAGTTTTGAGGTTTTTTTTAACCTACATATGTTTTCACAGAACTCGGGAAAGTACTAAGTATAGTGCCTAATACACATCGGTGTAAGGGTAAATACAGTTATATTCTGTATCCCCGATGCAAAATTAGCATCATGTTGAGTTTAGCGGATATACCATGCGTTAGCTCTCTGTATGGTGCCCGACGAGGCAGGGTGGTTTTGAAGAAGTTGGTGCCCACACCCAATACTGAAACAGACCCCATACGAGTACGAGTCTGTAGCCTTGTCTATGACTGGTCACTGCGTGTGCACACATAGGCAACATTTCCACAATTACCTCAATATACTAAGTCTCTTAATTAACAGCTCATAAACTAAGTCCCCCAAATAGCTTTTATTGGCAACACACAATGATATATTATTGCATAGACAATTACTATCTTCGTAACATGCCGACAAAACCAATAAAGGTACCACTACCACGCACTGGGGAACGAGGTGCACTTGGTACGACGTTGGGGTCGCCTATTTGATGAGGTCACACTTCAAAGCTCGTGCCTAACGCCAGATACCACCCTATAGAATCGATGGTATTTTCCTGCCAGATGTACCTTTAACCTTGCACGTCATACTATACTGTGCGTGCCATTGATTACAACCAGTCAATCATGCCATTGATACCGTCTGGACGTAACTTTACCAAACTCTGAAATTCCTCCGATGTTGTTGAAACGTCACGTTTTATCAGCCTTCCCTGAGAATGTTTGTTTGTGATTAAACGAGTTGTGACAATTCCTCCGTCAGTATACACCGGTAAACATCGAGAGCTTTGACAGAAGTGCAGGTGAGTTGAAGGATTTTTATCTGGTACGTAGTTTGTCCGGACTGTTTTGCTTTGTAATCGATTACATGTTTGTTACTGTTAATTTTAATTAATTTTAATTAATTTTAATTAATTATAATAACAAACGAATTACTCCCCGATTGCTACATGCAGTACAGGCGTACTCTTTGTAGACAGGAAAATAATCGATGGATATGAATAATATGAATGATATTATTATTTACAATAAATCCCCTGAAAGTAATAGTTATTAATAATGTTTTCAGCCTCTGGAAATGTTTCTGCCTAAAGTGCTGAGTTTTAAGCTTACAAGTTGTTGGGTTATTTTACTCAAAGTTTCGCTGTAGCCGGTGCGCGAACTGTTCAAGGTTTTGAAAACTACCAACTGTATTATAAATATTGTTTGTATGTTGTCACAACCTCACTTTTTCTCATCAATTATTTATAAACATTTATTTCATAAGTGGATATGTCTATTGCTGAACTCTTTATTAATTTACTTTTGGTATAATACACGCATGGCAAAAACAAGCTAAACATTTGGGTACCGTTTTACGTATTCCTCCATTGAGCATACAAATTGTGCCTGCAGGAAGTCCGGCTCTATGGCTGTTGTATAAACTTAAATGTCACAGGTTTGTACAGCCTGTAGGTGCGGAACCAGGCGACGGTGTACAATTTTAAAGTTTTTGAACTTATTCAGGAGAAAAAAATAATTATTTGGCAAATCAATCGCTGACACCGAGTCAATCAATGCCGCGTCAACATCGAGTCCATCCCACGACAATACCCCCTGAGGATATGGTACCTCCAGACCAGGTCACGGTATCATGGCTCTCCTTATCGCGGCCACATTTTCGCTTACGGTCACCATTCTCCGCTTACAAGATTCATGCCCAGTTTATGCTGTAGCTGGACACACTCTAAAAACTCCTGGGTAAAAAATTGGGTCAAAGTCAAAATTAAAATCCATTTTGTTGACCAGTCTCTTGGTCAACATGGCCCAGAAATCGGTCAGCCCCCCCCCCCGGACTTGGAATCCGGGGAAATTCTGACCCGGACGTTTTTAGAGTGTGGGCAAATAATGCTTAGAAACCTGAAGTTTACGCACACTGACTCGCTATAGCAAAACGTTGATAAATCTGTTAAAGGATAAGTGTGAATCGTTCTGCTAATCCGTAAGCGGCACTTTTTCGCTTACGGGTACGTCATAGCCATGAAATTAAAGCCCTCGATTGTTTACCAGTGCTGGTACAACCCTACCCACGATCCGTAATGTCTCCATGTCGGTCGTATTGATTTCAATCAACCCTATCCGTATCGTATAAATAAGCATGACCCGTATGCTACAGACAATTAAACGCGTACACATTCTTGACCGTGAGGAATCGATGATGGATCTATGCCAGGGGGCTGAGAGGACAACACTGTCAGCCATTACATATAAACAGGTACAAATCAACCAAAATACACATCTTACTCAAAGCTTCATTGTGTTATGAACTGACCATTATCATAAACACAACACTACAAAGATCCATGTTTCAAAACATCAACGAAGCCCAGGAGGGAACAGCGGTAAGAAGAATAAGAAGAAGACTGTGACTTTTCAATGAAATATTTACTTCAAAACAAATATGAAGTCACTTATCTTAAATGGTTACATTACTATACGTAGAGAAGTATAAACTTGGAGAAGACACTAAGACTGAACAGGGTAAAAAATAATTGGGGTATAGGAAAGTGACGAAGGAGCGAGACACTCTTTGGTGTCGGTCTGAACCTTCAGTCTTATGGAGCATTTATCGCAAAATGCAAGACTCCTCCGACACTAACTTATCAAAGAAAGAAATGAAAATGGATTTTGTTTTTTCAAATGAAAGATACAACAAATGTGGGGCAAAGGTGAAATAAAAATTGTACTAATAAAGGAAAGGCAGATTACATACAAAATATAGAACGTTTTAAAAAGGAGCCAAGAAGTGAAAAGGAAAGACGTCATGGGAGAGGACTAGATCAAACAAGAGGGCGCCATGAACACGGGATTAAACGAATCCCCAAGAAGGGGCTATATGGTAAGAAGGAACAACATCATTTGGACTACTTCGCTCGGTAGGTTTAGTATTCCCTTTGAACAGTCCAGTAATCCGTCAGAACGGTTAACGTAATCCGTCCGAACGGTTTACTAATCTTCTCGAACGAATAACTCAAGTCGCAGAAGGGTGTTGAGTGTATGCGACTGGCTCTTTGCCATCTTGAATCATCTAATGCCCCAAAATATGAATTGGCTAATTCATTCGAACGGATTAGTAAGTGTTTGAACGACTTACAAACCGTTCAACAAGATTACTAAACCGTTCCAACGGATACTTAAACCGCGTAGCACTGTTATCTTCCAGGGTTCGTAGCCCATACATCTTTTGGACAATACAAGTACAGTTGGTTTAGTCCTGCTTTTTTACATAAGGAGATTGCTCAACTATTTAACATTTCGTTTCTCTACTTACCAGCTCAGTAACTCAACCTTATCGTTACGATCACTTTCATACTTAGATGGGAAGGGACTTCGTGAAAAAGGAACAATTATCGTACTTAACCCTGTTTCAGTTTCACATTACATCACCGTGTCGATCAGCATTGAGCGCGTCACATAAGTACCAAGGCAAGCAAAGCAACTGGGCAATTTCCCCAAAGTAAGTTCATCACAAATACAGCATGTATTTTTTTTGTTTTATTGTGTTGAAGCGGCGAAGATGTTTCACTGAGCCAACTCCCAGACTTAAAAAAATCTCTTCCTGGAGGGGGTGGACATGTTGTGATTTACCCCCTCTCCCCTTTCCCGCGGGGGTTGGGGAAGTAAGTGTTTAATACCACCAGATCAGATTATGGGCTTTAGGGGAGCATCTGCCCAAGCCTCCCTCCCCAAAGGGGAATAGGGTTTGTTGACATTCACCGCATTTACACATGGACATAAACCCCCAAACTAATTAATGAAAATGTTGTTAATAAACGGTGACTGAGGTAAAATGCACATCGCGCGGGACCAGCCCTTCTCACTGCAGCAAAGTACTGTACACGTGCATTAATCAATAGTAGACCATTGGGAAGGGATTTTCCACGCCATCGGGCCCGGTGTGATAAAGTGTAACCACATGTGGACAGTTGTTTAGTATGAAACATAAGTATAAAAAACCTATCGAACCTTGTGAAATGTGATGAATTTATGGACATACAAGCAAGTGAAAAATCTATAATGATTTTTTGCAGGTTACTTTTACTGCACGCTCAAAAATATGCATGTCATGATGTAAAGAAAGGGTGAAAACATATTTTTGCCCATAATAGTGAGAAGAACTTTAACTTAATACATAAATATTGCAAGTATTTCGTTAAGTTTGTCTTCATTTACTCTAAGCGACATAAAAATGTATAGTAATTTGAACAACCTCAATCCCTATTAATCAACCAGACTGTTCTATATATCCCAAGATAGGTTAAATGGATTTCGAACTCCCATATATTCACTGAAATGCAAAAACAAGTGACTTCTTCAATAAGGGTTTCTTGTCTAATAAGTACCATATTAAGGCAGTCTTGAAATCATGCTCAATGTTCACATATATTTCTTAAGTGCAAGAAGACATCATAAAGACTACTCGTCCAGCTCGTCCTGCCGATATAACTTAATACACATAGACCCCTTGCACTGGAAGCCATCGCTGATGAAACGCGCACACGTGGAAGGCTATCATTGGCTGAGAGTCGTGCGCTGCGCGTACACACGCGCACGTTTCTATTGTTTGTCATCAAAGATGGCGGCCAATGCAAGGGGTCTATAACAAGAAAATGTCATTTAGGCAATTGAAGGTATTGTCTCTTTTAAACGCAAGACGTAAACTCAGTAACACAGTTACTGATTCGATTATGTTGTTGAAGTCGCGTGTTGTTCAGAACGACGTCAGTTTTATTACTAAGCCCAAGTTGTTACCCCATTTCAAGTATAAGCGCATCTTATATGTGTAGATCAATATTCATCAATCGTTCCCTTAGAATGCCGACTCTGTGAAATAGTCACTTAATGTCAGTGACGTCATAAACCTGCAAACAACCGATGCAGATTTTTAAGAAGCTTGGCTTAGGCTCGGCTTGGCCTAAATGGCATTGATTGCAAGACCAAGGTTGATTTCACAAAGAGCTGAAATTAATATTAGCTGTTTATCAACCTTAACTGATAAGAAAAGTGTGACAACACATTACAAATGGCTATTTTGAAATTATACATCTCATACTTTTTATTATAAGAAATCGCCTAACCACAAGGCCGAACGGCCACTTCAAGTTGAGGGCTACACTTAAAACTGATTTTGGTTGTCGACCCAAATCAACTGTAACCAGTGGCGTATTGCCACATACTGCCCCCCCCCCCCCTTCAGTCCGTTAAGATGTAGGCATGGGAATCATCCACTAGGAGTCTGGTTAAGAGCAGAATGCACTCCTTTCAAACTTGTTACTGAGCATTATGGGTAAAAGTGCATTGCTCAAGCGCACAAAGTGTCCTGACTGGGATTCTAACCCACATTCTGCTGCTGACAATGTTGACATGGTACATTGAATCACAGTACTTTATGAACTCGCGCCCAGGTTTGACGGCTTTTGTCGTTACATTTTCTTGTACCATTGAGGATATAAACACGTTCCGACTTTGCCCTTTATCTCAAGTAGTTTCATGATATAAATTCACACTAACATGGCAACGCCAACATACCTAAATACAAACAATTCATATAACCTACATTAGATGCGCAGTCGTTACTTCTGGTCATGTACCTTGACTAAATACGTTTAAATGTATACAAACCACACAGACAGCCCCAATCTATTTCTCTTTGACAGCCTCTGGTTTTTTAGCGAGTGGTGGTAAAAAAAACAAAATGGGAAGATTTGTCAATGCCAAGAGTGAACCGAAGGCCTGTGTGTATATATTTATTCCCACGCGCATTTATACGTATACTCATTATGCGTATTATTGATTGATTCCCGTTTCCTGCCAATTTGTCCTTTTGTTTCTCCCGGGGCGCTCGATTTAGCATAATTATCACAGAAACAATGTCAATGACCAGACCTCTCTAGCTGTCGTAGGAAAGGTTTTTATAACAATGAACAAAACGAGTGTGATATTTAACATACATCTCTATATAATCACAATAAGGTTAGTGTTACTTATTTATTTATTAGTTTATTTATTTAGGGTATTTATTTATACATTTTCGCGTATATAAAATACAAGTTAGTCTTCAATAACTTCAATGTTTTGATTAGTATAAATAATCCCACACTAACGATCAGACAATGCTGACATCAGATAAAATTAATATGCCCAGTGTTTTTAATGAAAGTCCATCAATGCACAAATTGCATGGCGACACTACATACTTCACGAGCGTGTTTATCCCACTTGGCTTCTCATACTTAGATCGCTTATAAATTATTAGTTTTGGGTTCCCGAAGGGGCGGGGTCGGTGGCCTATATACAACCCACACTTAGAGCGCCATTTGTGAAGACAAACATATGATGGGAAGATAATCTAGGTTTTTCAAATGACAATCGTTGTTTTGAGAACATCTATTAGAACCGTAGTCGCTGTTTTCCTACCCTAACACCTCCCCTTGCCACGTTACCGGCAGCCTGTTAAGGGTCCACTTTTTTTCTCTCTTTTTTTTCTTAAGTTCTCACGCGCATAACCTATTTGCCTGCAAGAGGCAACGATATCGTTGTGTTCAAACCAATATTACCTTCAAGGTATCACTTCTTGTTTGCGGAAGTGTATCTTCCAATAAAAAGGTGCAGCCAGAAGATTGATCGTTGACACCCTAAGATCAGCCGTCATAAAAAATATAATAATAAAAACAAAGAAAAAAAAGACCGCACCATTTTCATTTATAACGACTCCGTCTTTGGTTTCGGCGCTAAGTTGCAAGCGTGCAAATTGTTTTCACTTCGCATTGGGAAACACGAAACATAAAGTGTCATATGTAGCCCACTAACCCCCTCCCCCCACCCCCTGCAAATGACGCCGATGGCACCATCTGTCGGATGCTTTAATCAAACTGCGAGATTGGATATTATTGTCAGCTTAAGGTTTGAGAACGTGTTTGGAGCAAACGCATTTATTATTATTCACGGGCACAGATTTGAGACCGTTAGAATCTCCGTGACCGAAATCTCACAACGATTTATTATCACTCATGGTGTGTTTATTGTCTAATGGTGGCGCTCTATATTTTGGGGGTATTTGTGTCGTCCTCCGTCTATATAATGCCAACAACTTTGATTGCGGTCTACTGAAACCTGGTAGGCTTTATTGAAAAAATATTTTTATAACAAGGATCATTGTATGATTACCTTTACAGCTCGAATGCCATCTTTTAGTTTTTTTTTTTTCCATACTTTTATTTCAGATATAAAACAAATAAATACAGAAACAAATCAAAACAAACATTTATTTATGTATTAGAACGAGTGAAAAGAATTTCCTTACAACAATGTCGATTCCCTTTTAAAATTTAAGCTTCGATGTAAACGTTGATATTCAATTCTCCTTTCCTATGAGAGATAACCACCAGATGGAAGTCAATGGATGATTCAGAGGAAGATGATAATGTCAAGGGGCATTGTGCCTGCGTGCATTCCGGGTTCCATAAAACACAAGCCATAATTAAAAAAGCTGAACAAATAATTAAAGAAACGGAGTGATGATTTCCAACACTTAAGATGTGAATATTACGGCAGGATATGTGCTCCACGTAATGCGGTCTGCTCCAATTTGTCCACAGAATCACAAGGGACATCAACTTGACACACGTCGGGTACGGGAAAAATGTCTCCGCATATGAAAGAACCGTATACATCCCCAGAACGAGCCCCGGAGACGTCAAGAACAAACTACATAAGCATCCGCCCCTCCTCCGGCTCCCAAGCGTCCTTACTTACAATAATATTCAGAAAGTATTGTCAAGTCCCAGTGGTAATGCATTTGTTGTTGGTCGACTAGATTGGATGCATTCTAAAACAAAATTCCTAGAATCTAAGGGGATGGCGTATTTGGGTTTTTTCTAGCAGAGTTAATTGATGCGCGGTTCGTTGGATTTGTGAGTCATAGCTGAGTTTTCACTCTATTTCTGTCTTTGACCGACATTTTTTTTATAACTAATGTAAGGTGCGTTATGGTCGATTCTTGAGAGTTAGTGTTTTCAGCGCACATGTGATTGAGCTTCATTCGGATGTTGCTCTCAGTACATTCTGATGACAATCTCAACATTTATGACATTTTTGTTTCAACTTTTATACTGAAATATTTAAAAATGAAAATCTGGACGGAGTTAAGTTAAGCATCCATGTAGTTGAACACAGATGAAAATATTAATAGTAATTAAATACATGATAATAAGCAAACATAAAGTCTAACAAACAATCGCCGCGTCACCCCCAAACAGTTAAAACACTAATATGATCAATCTAAGAATGTTTACGGTCCTTTCTTCTGGCAATTATTTTTGAGGAACACAAATTTTGTCAACGGAAATTAAGGATACATTTTAAATACAGTGTTCCATTTTGTTCATGTGTCTTAGAAAAAAAGTACATCTTTAGACCACAGAAAGAGGACACGGTAAACATTTTTACAAACGGGAATAAATACAGCAGTATTATCACAAACAACTATAATGCAGCTCCATTAATAACATAAAAACAGCTTTATAAGTACGCTTGAATTACAAGATATGGGCTAACGCGAAATGAAACATCGCTCTTGAGTTATTATTTAACAGTGGGGGAAATGAGTGTCTGGAACGGCAATGTGGAGTTCGAGGGACATAGAGTGGGATCCCTGATCAGTGAAGTATCTTGCATTATTGTAGGAACGTTCATCAGGACATGAAGTGAGGGCGAAGCCCTAGAAACTACACAAATACAGGACATTCTCACTAGTTACTGGATTCCCAGTAACAACAAGTTTGATTGGTGGGGGGGGGGGGGGGGGGGGGGGGTGTTAGAAACCTTAGCGTAGTCCAGTCTACGATATCAATGACTCTGACTCCCCAGGGCATTGCTTTTGGGGGAAACAATGAAATATATAACAGGAGCCGTAACTAAGTGTTCAAGTCCCCAACTTATTATTTTCTAAAACTATTTAATGGAAGGGAGATAAGTATCATCACCCACAAAATATATAGGTCTATAATCAAAATTATTTTACATAAATTGTTATAAATCAATCACTGGCTCAAATGAAAGTGAATACAAATGTTTACGGCTGTTAAGTATCTGTTTTAAGCTCTAGACACGTTTGTTTAGAAACAAATTAGGGAAGGGGGTCTAACTGAAGGGCAGTTGTTTTGCTTATATGAATTTACTCTTGAAGGCACATGTTAGTGTACGTTCTAATCAATTAAGACAGACAGCTCTGACTAGTACTACGCAACTAATCACAGAATCGCTTCTAACGCGCTGACAATAGTACAAGATTTTGCAGTCACGTTGCGATCAGAACCACATAGCAACATACTTTAGCAAGTAATTCAGTTAAAGACACTGCTTTCAGCGATATCGAACATGACACACTGAGATTGGTTCAATTGGCTTTCTTGCAATTCATGCTCTCGATTGAATAATTGAGTCAAAGGAAACTGCAGAAAATGCCACTCGAGTGTACTAAATTGCCTGACGGACATCATTTTAGAGCGGACGGAAAAATTTGGGGAACATTTTTTTTTCTTTCTTCTTTTTCTTTTTTAGTCGATGCAGGTAGATAGGCGGTTTATGGGTCCATTTCACTTCTACAGGCTCAGGGCAAATTTCTCTGCAAGGGGAAGTTTACCCCTCACAAACACGTCAGAACATTTTAAGTGCTCGTGCATAATTTAAAAAAGCGCGAATGAAAACTATTTCACTTATGTGACTTGGTATCTGAGGCGCCTTGAGGTCGGGGCTCAATCCAGCAAGAAGAAAAAAATGGACGCGAGAATTATGTCTTGATCGAGCACTTGCGAGGTCTTGCTAGCCTGGGGAGAGAGGCATCTCTGCGGACGGACTTTACGGAAGAATTAGGTCGACCAGTCGTGAGGTTTAGTTTGCTTGTGGTGAACTGATTGATTCAACTCGCTTTTTTTTGTTGGTCTCCTATGAGACCGGGACTGATTCAGAAAATGGTCTCCATCAGTCCCCGCTTGTGAAACATCGTACACCAGAATGAGGCTCAAATGCAGGTAAATTAATCTGGCCTTTGACTGCTAATTGGGATGCTTATTCGAATTGTTGAAAGTGAGCCATACAGTAAAAATGTTTACCCTCTCTCTTGAGAAAAAAGCATACTAATTTGTTCATTCACTGCCGTGATGACTTGGTGAGTTGTTCACATCTGACTCTATCAAGCATAGTGTGAGAGAGAGAGAGGTGGACCGCTTAGACCAGTGTAGGCCTATACAGATGATTTCAAGGTCATGTGGGGACGACCTCTACGACGAGGGGCATCGGCTTCCAGAGAGGAACATGATTAGCTGTTTTATACATATAAAATTAATAAATAAATACCTGTACAAATTACAGTAGGTTTCTTATGTCGAGACGAGTTAACTGCTAAAAGTATGTAAGTCAAAAGTGTAACATACTCTTATTGTATAACCCCGCTCAGTGTTACTCCAGCACTTACAGGATTTACACTCAGACCTAAAATTTGTGAAAACAAAAAGCCATGTCATAAACACACTTGTCTGCACGTGTGCCATAATTTGAACAAACATTGTGGCTTATACAAATAACATTGGTCCGGTGGGACTAGGTTTTAATATATTTAACAAATCAGAATATTTACTAGCTTATCAATATGAATTCAGCATGTGTGGAATATTTTGAATTGCATTATACTCGGCGTGTGTGATCGGGCAGTTTGTCAATAACAAAACTGTGTGACTAATCAAATGGAAAGGTTTTGAACAACACGAAAAGCTTCGGAACCAGCAGAAAACTAAAACCAACTTTGGTATTATGTTTCAGAGGAGAAGTCAGTAAGGATTTCCGGTAAGTCTAAACAATAAGAAGTTGACTTTTGTATTAGAAACTAATAGTATTGTGGTGATATTATAAATGCAACACCGTACATATAGAAGATATCAGGTCCGGAGCATTTACCCGATCTTAAGTTGGATAGGGAACTGATGTTACGTCCCGCATCCAGTTTTTCTCAAATTCTTCAGATGTCTATGGCCGACGAGGAAAACCTACAAAGCATAGGTAACAGTTTTTTTTTTCTTCTAAAATGGCGTCTGTGAAGGATTGCATTACTATTAATGATTGACGATGGCGATTAATTACGACTTGTGCCACCCACTGATACAGAACTTACTGACTCCTATGAAGAAGAACAAAGTATAAATGGGTCAAACGGTTTACACAGGCAAACTAAGCCACTACACGGACACCATTCGCAAGAATAAGGTCATGTTTTCGTGCCGTTTTTTTCCTTTCTTTCTTTTGTGTGCAAAGTAGGTATCAACTAGAGTTCACTATAACGCGAACGGCTTTTTCACCCCCTTTTCTGAAAGCTGATGAAAGTCACCGCGTTTTAAGTAACCAGGCTTCAGTGTACCAGCAATCCCCACGTGTACCACTCCCGAATTAATACGAAGTGGGATATACTTAAATTGATACCACGGTCTCATCCCTTAATCGTATTATAACTCCCCTGGCCGTGAAGCCCAGCACCTCGCCAAATGATAGCATGACAATAGTGGTTCCGATTTTGCCGACACGCAACACCGTTAAATGTATTATGTTTCCAAGATCTCTTGTCTAGCTTTCCACAAAAAATGGACTGAGAAAACATCGTAAATTTGCTCGCCAGCCGAGAAAAACATGACAAGATTTGGACCGCGGAAAGCTGGAATAATAGTCCCGAGTATGCTTTTAACGTCTAATGTGTGACGATTGCACCTTCAGCAAAATCAATCATACATTTTGAACTTTGTAAACATGTATTACATGCTAAAGTTATTTTTCCCATTCCCCTGTATAAAATACGTTCCCAATGTTTCTTTTTCATCCATTCTTGGGCTTCAACCAATACAGGAGTGTTAATATTAACCATGTTACAATAATCATCACAAATGGAACTTTTTTAAAAAGCGCCTCACGGATAATAAAGCAGAAAGTCGCTTGGAAAGTGTCACATGAACATGACAAATACCGAGAGATTAAGACGAAGGAATTTAAAACTCGAAGTTTGCCTCACGAACGAGAGTTATTTCAAAAGTAATAGTTTTCAATTGGAACAGCGTGGTGCTGGAGGCTTTCTTCATCAAACTGAAACCGGGCACAAGTGCAGGGGGGAAAAAAATTCAATTTTCTCCCGGGCACCTCATACTTCCAATTCTTTAGTTG
The DNA here is from genome assembly GCA_010994315.2 of Pisaster ochraceus. Lineage (NCBI taxonomy): Eukaryota > Metazoa > Echinodermata > Asteroidea > Forcipulatida > Asteriidae > Pisaster > Pisaster ochraceus. The sequence goes on from CM021533.1 coordinate 325,969, forward strand.
CGAGATGACACTGTTTGAGAAAATGGATGATTTACAAAAAAGCTAGCGCTCGGGTAAAAATACGCCCGGTGTCAAATTTCCCAGAAGATTCCCAGTGACGTAGGCACGCCTCTCACTGGACCGGGTCCTTTAAAAACGTGAGAAGCCACGGGGGCATGCCATAGTCTCTGTATGGTTTAGGTCAAGACCGTCGTGAGACACTAAATTGCATCTCGTGTTGGATCAGCTACCAGCGACTTGAAGTAAATTGGACCCGAGGTGGGTTGGGGGTTCGCATTCAAAGTATTGTCTGTTTGCTTTTTAGCATATAACACAGGCAAAGAAAATGCATTAGACCGGAGACGAGTTGCGTTCCCTTCAGTTGATGAGATCAAGAGCCTTGAAAGTTTGAAGCAACTTGTTCTATTTGAAATAAGAAAGATGTGGTATCGTGTCCAAGTCATACGGACACCGTTTTGCTTTAATATTGTGACGTGCATTTAATTAATTTGTACAGATTGAACAAGGTGTGGTGCTTGTACCTATAAGTGAATCTACATGAAGAGTGTAATGGTTTGGCCGCAAGCCGAAAGCCGCAAATGGCAAGACGTTCTTTTTGTGATCGGATATTTAAGATCGACTAATGTGGTTATTTAAAACACGGGTAAAGGATGCACCTATATGAATCTACTGTTTACAAACTCTTGTCCGGAAGTAGTCTACTCTTTGGGCGACTAATCCAAAAGAGCCCACTCGAGCAAGCTGCACAGTCTGCGAGTTACAGATCTCATAAAACAAACTATTTACAGTTATATTCATCCATACTTCTCTGTTTTTATAATGAGGAATACAAGACGCTGTGTACTCTACAGCGACGACCCGTCGCGATACAAGAGCACTCAACCTGGCTCAAAACGGCGCAGTCATTTATTGATACACAGAAAATGCCAAACGCAAGAATAGAAGGCAAGCATATTCTCCTTACTATGGTCAAAAATACATCATTCTGACAAAGTAGACAGCTTAAATGATCGCTGTCCCACTTGACCTTAATGAGCTAAAACAGATCAGTGGGTTCAAGAGTGTTTATAGACGAGCAAAGAGCAGCACATGGCACAGGGATGCGAATCTAACGATACTTTTTGAACAGAGAACCGACGACGGCAGCGTTCAGGCTTAGAAATAACGATGGATTTGATTATCAGTGTGCCAATTTAAAAATACTTGGATTATGGGTATTTTGTTAAAAAAAGAGGGGAAAAGGTAAGGGACGGGAAGCGACTGTAAGTTCGTTTCCGAATTGACGGAGTCAACAGTGTCGATGAAAATGCCTGTTCGTCAACGTTGAAGTTGCAGCTAACGGCCATAGCCGAAATCGGTCGTTTTAAACGCCGCCTACACAGCGTTTGATGGTGTGAATTTGTCTACGGAGCTCCAGATGTGACATACCACATATCCAGTTGACTTATCTCACATACGACGACCCACTGAAACAGTTCATAGCCAGTCGCCCCGGAAAACATAGCAAGATAGTGTATACTAAGGCAAAAAAAAAACTCCTCAAAATCAATCTAAATCGTGCGATGTTTCCTGATGGGTTGAAGTAGGAGACCTGTCAATTACTTGCCAAGAAGGTTTATTCAACACAAATGTTTCAGTAAAGTGAGAAAAACACGAAATTCGCTGAAAATGTCAAATGTAAATTTAGGATGGTTGGCGTCAGTAGCTGTCCCCCCCCCCAAACAAAAATAAATATAAATAAATAAATATATAAAATTAGTAGGGGAGATGGCCTTAGCTTTCGATCCAATCCGGACCTTCGTCAGAGGCATAAACAAGAACAAACACAAACATATCCATTTATAGCAAATAAATAAATATATATATATATATAAATAAATAAATAAAATAATAAAATAATAATAATAATAAAAGAAGAAGAAGGAAATAGTTAAACAAATAAATTTATAAATAAATAAATAAATAAATACATGCACTGTTATGTTTAAAGGGAAAGCTTTAAGTCTAACTGCATCGTGTTTAAGTTATGACAACCTATTATTTAAAAGAATTTATGTTTGTAACAGTACATGGTAAGATGGTATGGTACAACTGATCAGTGTGTCGTACATATTGTTCTTTTTTGACCCCATTATTAAAAAAAAACAAAATAAAGAAAAAAATGGCAGCGTCAGTGCAACGCAATCCGATCCCCATTGACGCACCATAATACTAGAGATCAGATATTTGATTGCATTAAATAGGGGGATATCACTTTCTTCTAATGAGGCAAGATGACTTCTCGCACCTAGTCCTTTAGTCTGCTTCTCATTCACTAGTACAGAGACAGTCGTCAAGATCATGTCGACGGTGCTTTATCCCCTCAGCATGCCTGCCGTTTAAAGGTATACTACAGCAATAGGGTTACTCACAGTATTTCACAAATTCCCAAAATATGGGAACGTTTTGCCGTGTTTAGCATGCAGCTTCTTGGTCACAGAAAATTGTGTGTGTGTTTTTTTGTTTATAAATACATAAATAAATAAAGGAATATATATATAAATTAATATCTGCAGGCACTCAGAAGCGAAAATAAAAAAGGGAGTTTAACAAACAAATTGTTATAAAGGAAGAACACGAAGAACAAGAAAAAAAAGACAACAATAAACCACATTTTTGATTAGTGAAAACAGGTGCTCGTTTTCCCTTTGATTGTCAACAACATCGACCCTGCATAAAAGTGTAAACAGATTTGCTTTTTTCTCCCCCTCCCCCCCCCCTCTCTCTCTCTCTCTCTCTCTCTCTTTGTCTCGACTGTACCGTCCCTTTAAGGTAATCCCCCAAAATTCAGCAGATCAGTGGTTTCATTTAAACTCTAGTTTGCCGACCTTGGATGAAATTGATTAACTGATTGCATCGGAAGTCACTAAGCTACGGACCTTCCCCCAAGGTGACTGCTCTAGTTAAAAGACTCTTCGTCACTGACAACTCATTATGGTGTCCTAAATATTTAAAGTTTATTTGATGCACATGTATCTGTGCACGACGTGGCAAGTTGACCTCGTTAATACTACTTCTTCTTCTTTTGTTGCAATTGATCATGAGTTAAAAATGTATGTATTTGTAATGTTATGTTTACGATTGATGGTTACGCTAGAAAAGAACGGCAAAATATTGATTTGGCTGAAGTATTAAAATATACATAAATATATAAATACATGACAGAATTATTGGTCGTAAAATAACTTGACAGTTATGGTTTTCCCAACGCTCATAAGTGAACTACTTTTTTTTACGTTTACGATTACTATTAATGTTTATTATAGGAAAGAACAGCAAAAAAATCAGATTAGGGAGTAAAATAGTTTTTTATATAAAAGCACATGACAGGATTGTTGGTCGCAAATTAACTTGAAAGTTACAGTTTTCCTCAAAAATGCAATACTGCAGTTTATCGGGGAAAAAATATGATTCGAAAATAATTTCCGTTCCGTTTCAACTATGTTATCTTAGTTTCGTTGAATGTAAATAGATCTTTGAAAAACAGAACGGTGTCAATTGTTCCGAGGTGTAGGGGAGTACTGAAAAAATATGAGGACCAGAAATTAAGAAAACTTTATCGACGGATAATGTTTTTATTTATTTATTTTGTTGTATTTAGATACTGAGGTAATCCTCTGTATTCAAAACAGGAAAGCACACCGGATACAATTTTATTGAAACTGTTAATGAGTTTATGTGGTGCAGGCGTTTGAAAACATGTAGAGCGGTCTCAATAGATGGATTGCACATGACGTCAGTGGCCGCCATCTTTGATGACAAACGATGGAAAGTGAAGGCGTGTACGCGCTGCGCGCGACTCTCAGCCAATGATAGCCTTTCACGCGTGCACGTTTCATCAACGATGGCGGCCAATGCAAGGGGTCTATAAGGATGTTTCCTTGTCGAACATTAAGTAGCCAGTGAAGTTGAGAAAGAAGTGGCAAAGGCGGTTCGAGCCTATCGACTGCAAACGAGTAAAGACGAGCAGCACGATTTTTGCAGTCGCCGGATTTGAATGAAATGAGCATTTACAATGCGCCGGTATCCTTCTTAAGATGCTTACGGCGCAGCGACACATAAACATCACTAGAGTGGTATGTTTATGCGGTCCTCTTTAGATGAGTCAGGAGGAAAGTTTCGAACAAAGTCAGTTTACTGAGATTAGGTTCCGTGACACCATTATAGAGCAGAGTGTTGTCATAATCATGACGAGACTGGACTATCGTATGGCTCAACGCAGGAGTCAAATGAGAATTCTGCGGATCTGTGAGATAATGCAAAGTTAGACGTGCAGAGTATAGACCTTGTGCACCTGACGTCATTAGAGAAGGTCGCTCATTGGCCCATCCTGTGCGCCGCGCTTACATAGATGTGCGTTTTCCATTGTTGCATCATCGTTTTACCTCTAAGATGGCGGTTTGATGACGTCAATGCGTAAGGCCGTTGATTTATATTATATAGACCTTATAATATAGATCACTGAAAAGGTCCGTAGACCTTGATGTGCCCACGACGGCATCGATCAGTGCAGTCTATTTGGTGATCACCAGTGCGTATTTGAGTCGCGTGTAACGGTCTCTGGCATGGCATGACTGGTGCGCAACGCAAGACGCAGTATTGATCCAGTCACTACAAAACATCATTCTGCGTTACGCTTACTTATGTGCACATTGTAGTTGTGCATCATGCTGAAACACGTGGGGAGAATAAACTATTCCCTTATTAAAAACTATTAAAAAAAATATAAAAAAATCATTTATCACGAACGTAAGCTTGGTACATGCATTCATTAGGGGACAAATATTTATGATAAACATCAACCTCGTGTTCTTTTCTTATACGGTTTAGATACACTAAATCAAAAATGAGAGAAGATAAGAAAAACAAAGCCGTTTAACTCCATTACACCCCCTTTCATTCTCCACTACCCCACCCCCCTACCGAAAATGAGGGTTTCTACAATACAAACCTATCGACTGGGACATCTGCGGAGGGTAACGCTATCCAATTTGTCGGTCAGCCTGTACCCAACGGGAAAGGTAATAAGTAATCTTTACTCAGCAGTGACAGGTGGAATTTTCGCAAAGGTAAAATTGCATTAAAGGTACAACCCATGCCTAATCCACGCTCAAATGATGCGTATTCGAAGGAGTTCTGATTTTGTCATGTTCTACTTAGCCTACCTGGGCGAGGTAAAGGAATGAGGGTAGAGAAAGACGGTGTTAATGTTGAAAGTGATTTGATACTGTCTTCCGGTATAATGCGTCATCAGGCAAACACATTCAGTAATGTTTCAAGATTCGTTTGAAGAAGTACAACAAGAAAATAGCTGACGTGTACATAAACAAACGTGATTATAAAATGTTGGGAGTAACAGAACCGGATTTAAGATCGTCTCGACGTTTCGAACACTATACTTGGCTGGTCTTTATGAGAATGCTGGATTGCTGGGGATGCTTGGGCTGAAGTATTGTTTCATAGACACTCCAGCAATTTTTTATTTAACGCTTGATGCGGGAAGTATTATCCCAAACATCAAGAAAACAATATGGACAACGTATAAAAAATAATCGCGAGCTTTTGAACGGTTTTCTGTGATCTTTGGGTTCCAGTTATGTATTGCTGAAGTAAATACGCATAAAGTTTACATGCACGCAATACTTTGCATAGTCAGTAGGGAAGGAACAGATTGTCGACGTCGAAGTTCAAAAATAAAGTCTGCTTAGATAAATGACATTTATTATTGTTTGCGGTGGAATGATGTGAGGGTATTTACGGGGTGCTTGCTGTATACTTCCATCGTCTGCCGTATTTGTCCTCTAGTGATTCTGTTTACTCATGGGTTCTAGAGATGTTATCCTGTACTGTATGGATTATTACAGTGCTCACTCAAAATGCCGACTATACAGTGACCATAGAATTTGGTCATGAAAAAAATTACCAAGCTTTCATTTCATAAGCCGTCGAACATTTCACACTATTTGTGGCACTGAGATCAAAATGAAATCGAAAGCTATGAGCACGGTGGGAGCTACCAAGCAGGGGCTACTTTCAGGGCTCTGCTTACCTCATAATTCTGCGCTTACTAAGTCCTGTAAAGCACATGATTTTATGAGATGAAAGCACAGTTTTCAGCAGTGTAAAGCAGAGCCATGAAATATGGTCCCGACGACGCTTCCTTTAGCAGATTGTTGAACAATCGAATTCGCGGTAAACGCTATTGGGATGTGTCTTTAATTCATCGACACGTTTCTCTTTCTTCTTGCCGGATCCAGATCCTGCCTCTTGTTCCTGCTGAGTGATCGAGCGTCTATTCACCGCTAGCCCAGTAGAAATCACCTGCATCCGATAGTATAGCGTTACATCAGTAAAAATCCATAACTGCATCTATATGCAGAGAGGATGTATCAGACTTTGCTCCGGTTTATCGCTGCAGTGTACAACCGCAATACTTTCATCTCCACTTTACATTGATAACTTCAGGAGGCTCATGGGTTTTTGTTTTTCAATCCAAGCGATTTAAGAAAAAGTGCTTCCAGTCTTTCTGAGAATGGCCTGTATATTTCCCAACTTCATTTCTACTCGTTGCTGAATTTTACAGAATGTTTTGTGGTGTCACTTGTAAACTATATAGCACGGCAGGTAGGTGATGGGATTGTACATTTTATGGAACTAGGCGGAGTATGTCAGGAGACATATATCTGGCTATAGGGCCATCGCAGATTTTTCAGTTGAAAAAAAAAAAAATACATATACTAAGTGGAATAACGAGCAATGCTTGTATCATCACATACACACATCTCCCCAATATTGTCCCATATCTGCCCCATAAATGCCCCACATTGTAGAGCAAAGTTTACGACTGCGTCTGTAGACCAGGCACTCCGTGCATGACATAATGCCTAAAAAACACTCTTTCACGATGCCCGTTCAATGAATTTCAACAGCAAAGCAAATAGTATTCATAACGATTCTGAGTAGCACGGTATAGCTTTGGACGTGGTAGTCGTCTAGCAAAAGTCTCTCTATGGATCCAATCTGGCCCAAATGTCTGCAGTGAAATATTTGTTAAGTTTAAGGCATTATAGTGAACTGGTATCGGAACAGTTTACAGCATTGCAAAGCAGTGCCTGCCTTATTGTCTCAACAACAAAATGAGTTATAATCAAAAAAAAAAAAAAAAATTGATTCCACCGCATTCATAAATAATGACTACCTACAAACGAGTGGGGGGGGGGGTGTTAAATTTACTTAGTAATAACTTCTATTAACCAGTCACATGCTCGCCACGAGGTTGCAACTTCCATTTTGTTTCAATTTTGTCACTATTTTATTAAAAAAGATGTGCAGAGAACATTTTAAAGGTAAGCCTAGTCCTGTTGAAAGCCTCAATCGAAATAATGTTTGCTTGAAATGCTATAGTTTTAGAAAATGGGTAAAACGGTTAGTTTTTATATCGCAAGTCCAAAACCAGAAGTCGAGAGTCCGAGGACTGAGTGAGCTCAAGCTTTCACTGATGTTTTGTTGTATGTATGTTGGGTCACATGGCGGATATTACACCTTGACATTCATAACAATCGCTCGCCATTGTTGTGTGCGTGTAATGGTTTGATTCACTGTGGTCTAACAAAAAGCACATCGTCAAAAAGTAGACTGGTGCTGTAGTTTCTATTCGGTACGTCACCGTGATCTTTCACAATGCCCTCGGGTACCCGTACACGCTGGTATGCAATCTTTTCGCAAATACAGGCTGGACGAAGTCTAAACTGGGAAAAGGAACACGCTCCGTGACATCGGTACCGCATTTCCCGGCAAGCTTTAATTGAGAAAGATGCCTGGACAAATTTTACGCGGGGGTAGGGGGCGGGGTGCAGTTATAGAAAGTCGTGGAAGAATGTTACGGGTCATTGAAGAAAGGGAAAGTCTTTCTCAATCACAAAGCAAGAGCAAAGACCTTTATAAAAATGTTTGGAATTGTATACAAGGGTCTCGAGAAACGATAGCGAGTCCTAGGGCACCTTTCGTTTGCCGTTATCCACAAACGAAGGTTATTGCTTCGGTGTACCATTGTGAATTGTTCAACCTAGTTAACAGTATTCTGAATTCTTCATGCTACTCATACACTGGCTCAAATAGTTATTTCAAACCCACTCATGCCCACCAAATAGTAAAAGAAAACAACCCCTCCACAAAAAGCATATTTTATCATTTTCTTTGGCCCCAATAAACTGAAAACAAATGCGTTTGATGTTTATTTCGGAACGAAAAGCAGCGTGACAAATCAACTTATGTGGCATTGTTACGTTTTAATAAATGGTACACGTTCTAAATTACTCATATACATTTTCCAAAACTTGACGACAACAATACCTTTAAGTTCTACCAGACAAAGCAATGTTAAAAGCAATGTTACAAGCTTTGACATTACTATGAAAGTGTTTATAGACTTTCTGTATTAAGAATATGCTATTATATTTAATTAATATATTCCATTTTAAAAGCTTTGTCTGATAAAACCTGTATTCAGAAGCAATATTGATTACATACATCTCAGTCTGCAATGATGACGTATTTCGGATCACCGGGCTTTATTTTGATCCTGTTTTTTTCCTACCATTGCGGCTTTTACAAAATGACATTTTCCAAAGGCTTTACGATGTTATCTAATTTACGTTTGAAACTTAATGTTGTCTACATCATTTCAGTTTGGGAGTCAGTGTTACGACGTCGGTTGTCATGATCTTTGTCTATCTACCACTTTCTATTGAGTTGATCCTTTATTGTATTGCGTCTCCATTGAAACATAAAAAAATTAACCTTTTTATATTGGCTTCTAACACAATCACACTGTCTGACCATGTAGTTTTAATTCCACGGGGTTTCTCTGTGTCAAGTGTTAGCAGAATGAGATTAAAATAAAAACACCTATGGTTTGTTTCGTACCTGGGGCAGATTTCACAAAAAGCTAAGATTGATCTTAACTGTGTATCAATCTTAATTGCAAAGCAAAGTGTGATGTCACAATACAAATCATTATAGTGATATCAACAACTCATCTTAAGATGACTCGTTTGTGCTTTGTGAAATCGAGTGAAATGTAGTTATAGGAAAGTCTATCACACACACACGCGGAAACAGTAGGTAAATTTATAGTGTAATTTCCAGATTTGTTGTTTGTCTACTAGTAATTGGTTTTGGCAGTCGAGGTGTCTCAAAGCTCAGTGAAATAGCTCGTATAATTGGGCTTTGCTGAAAGAGTTGTAAGACAGCTATATATTTATATATATATATACATATACTCTTTTTTCTATAGATGGAATGGAAAAACTGTCACTGTGAATTTCTCCCAAATTGAAGGTACTCGTAATAACTTCAGCACATCGTTCAAGATCCTTCTCACACCTGAGAACAATCTTGCAGACCTTACGGATTCTGCTCATACCACAAGAACATTGACAAGACTGAATGATGAGTGACTGTCATATCAAGTACAGACATGTATGGGTACAGGACTGCCTGAACGCAAACATGGTTCCGTTTAAAAAAAACTGCGGTAAATTACCAGCCTCCTTATAATATAAATAAAAACTGTGATTCTTTGGTTTCCAAAGAGCAAAGTCATTCACACGAAGTGCAATTCGTAAAATTCACAGCCATGCTAATTTCAACAAGGGACCCCTGTCATGTAGC
>CM021533.1:343767-448341 GCA_010994315.2 Pisaster ochraceus
TTAAATAAATCAATTAACACATGACTAAAGACAATAACGTAATAAATGCGTGTGGTGTAGCACGGCCACCGCTACGTGTTCGTACTGTTTTGAACAGTAGCCCGTGTAACAGTCTATAGTCGATACATCATTATTTGTAGGACCAAACCACAACCTGGTCCCCAACAATGACAGCTGTGATCCATGCAGCTAGCTAAAGACAGAATAATTGATTGCCAATTGTCCTCGTGATATGAACGGCCAAACGCAGACAGAACCGCTCATTTATTTTTTTTCTTGCTAAGCAAACAATTAATAAGCAGGAAACCATTTGTAAACAGGTCATAAATATGGCAAGTATTTAGACTCTTGTTGCTCAGTTTCGTGCACAAGCAGATCCATGATTTGGGGACTAGATCGCTATACAAACACATTCTTCAACGTTTTGATAAGCAACCTAAAGTCGCCTAATTCGGACAAGGTCGATGCGACTTACAACTAGGCACGCCATACGCTTCTCGCCCTGCCTTTTCACATCTGTGACTGGCAGCGCATGCCTATTTGTTAAGACTTCTGGGCACGTTCCAGTGAAGTATGACGTATATCTAAGTTCCTAAGAGGGCTATCGTAGAGTGTCATTGACATGAGAGATATAACGCACACACAGCCGAACAGGGTTTAGTGTGTTTAGTGGCTAGCCTGCTTGCTCACTCGAGCTTGCACGTGGCAAAGCGTTGTTATGTTGAATCCAACCGAGCATAACGGCATTTTTTAGTCTGCTTACCGAGAGCCGAGCCCTCCACGGGACACCCTCTTAGGGTCCCAGTGATGCGATCTCCGGGTCTGGTTTCTGGGGGAATTCACTTCCGTTCTAGTGGGGGCTCAATTGCACTCCCGTGGACACCACGGCGGCAGTTCTATTGACACGTTCTGAAGTGGGAAGTCCAGAATCGCTATCAGAATTATAATGTCTGTATTCAGAATTGAATTAACTTACAAGAATGTTCGAGCATGTTTAAAACCAAACGTGTTATTCACTTAATGATATCATCTCCCACAAACATACAATTATATTTGTACAAAATTGTGATGTTCCTGATTGTGAACAAAATGTCCCCGTCAACCCATGAATACATTTGAAAATGACAACTGTTTTAACTTAGCAATTGTTGATTACTTAACAACAAATCCTAACATTTCCTTCAAGCGGTACAATAGCACAAAAGGGACTTTATTTAATCTATCTTGTTATTCGTTACCATTCATGTAGGCATATATCCGTTTAAAACGCCAACTCAACAATGCATGCAGGTTATTTTATCTGCAAACCGTCCAAAATAGTTTGTTTTTCTATACTCTCCTTACAGGTCCAGACAGTGTGTTTCAGGAGACATTCAGGTTTTATCATTTTGGTAAGTTAAATATCAACTCAATTAAAGAAACATATTTACATTGATAAACCCTCTCACATGTTGTCACGTTACTAGAACTGCACGAACATTGGCTAAGAAACACATTGTCAATATATTTTACATGATTGTACATTGGACTCCAAAATGGCAATACTCCCGTACTGTTACAGAAAAAGATCTTCTCAGATTTACTTGCATCGTGCTGCTCTAAGGAAGTAAATACGAAATGATATCGTCTTCCTCGTTCTGCCCAATAGAGTGTCTTGAAAACTTATCCAAACTTCCAAGACATAGCGTGGCTGATGTAGATTTAATTTCACCGAATAGTCATGCTTTAAGTAATACTAATGGTAGGTCTGTAGCAGGGACAGCGCTAGACTCTGGGTATAATAAAGCATCGTTACAGTGAAAGCAAGAGTAGCTCTATACCATTCAACCATAATGATATTAACGAGGGTAGCTAGCTCTCAACTCTTACTACCAACCACGCTTCTAGTAGTAGCAATAGGGTAGCTATATATATACCCTGACTATCAACCAAGCTTCTTGTAACAAAAAGGTAGCTAGTAATCTGACTATCAACTGTGTTTCTAGTAATAGCAAGGGTAGCTAGCTACTGTCAACTATGCTTCCAGTAATACCAAAGAGCTTGCCCTATACTCTGACTATCAACCATGCTTCTACTAGTTGTTTCAATGGTAGCTAGCTCTAAACGTTCACTATAGATAGCCATGCTTCTAGTAGTAAAAAGGTTAGTTGGATCTGTACGCTGACTATGCAACTATGCTTCTAGTAACATCAATGGTAGCTAGCTATATATCAATGTTAGCTCTATTTCGCAATACTCCAGTTGATCCAAAGTGTTAATTATTGTAATATAACTTTGCATAATAATGCCTTGGGGCTACTTCGAAGTTCAAAACATATTGTGGAGCAGATTCCAGTCAAATCTGGAATTCTTGCACCCTACTCTCAAGATGGTCAAGCCATATTGATCGAAACGTCGAGTGATCACATCAACGTTCTAGAAGCCGCTCTAAATTGTATTTCCACCACACATAGTTCATCTTCCTCTTGTCAATAAAAACAGTGAGTGAATCCAATGAGAGCAAGTTCGCATGGCTGGCTTTAGCGCTCAATCATATGACATAGTACTCCAAGCAAGATATTATCACAAAGCTACAGTTGTGGAAATTGCCCATTTGTTTACTCATTCTACATCGTAAACTTTATTATAAGTTATTGCAGAACAAAACTAGGCTAGAATTTAATTTAAATAGACTAAGATTAAATCTCCACACAGGAGCATTTGGGTCTTGCAGACCTCCAGAGCAATAATGATGACCTAATGAAGAGTGCTAGTCTTGTATGGTCTCTGTACTGATTTAAGGAAGATTGTAATTTAACATTTCCCAAAGTACCCGTCTTTATTAAATTTTGTTTGCCCTGGTGCCACCTCGACCTAGCTAATGTCACAAACCAAATCTGGACTCTTTCATTCCGTTCTACCAGTTTATGAATTATATATGTGTCTAAAGCCATCCATCAAGCAGACTAGCACGGAATCGCCTCACTTCCGTAATTAAGTTTTGGCATAAAGACTGAACGCAGTCATGCTCTAAACTGGCGTTACCCAAGCGTTTATTGTCAACCTCGGTCCGCATGTACAAGTGCCATTAAATGCGTGCACAGCGGTTGTCTGCCCCGCTGTTCCTGAGCTCGCCGAGAGAGTGCTGTGCATGCTTTCGGAGCTTGGAGCATGTATGTACCGTGGTTGGCCGCGGGGTCGGTTTCTACTCAATACCACAAGAGACGTGTGTCGCATGCCCTCGTTACCCCCTCGTGGGAATGAACTCAGTACAAGCGTGACTTGGACGTTACGTGGACGTCTTCATGTCAGACCCTGGGGACGTCCCGACTTCTCCTCACGTAGATGCACGATTTGTTTTGGGTTTTTTTTCTCTCTCTCTATCCCCCTCTCTCTCTCACTCCTTCTCTCTCCTTAAAGCTGCAAACCTCTTATGTGTCAGGTTATTTAATTGCACCTTTAAATGGTACGAATGAAAGTCTTCACGACTATTGACAATCGTAATATGTGATTTCTACCATTATACATTTTAGCTCTGCAGCTTAGGCAATGTTAGGTCATTATTCCCATGCATTTAAATCTGACCTTTCGTATTATTGATACAAGCATTTTACATCCCGTTACCTCGAATTTAAAATCTAATGTCTTACTTTCATATTACCGTAGAAACTTATCTTATGTTTGATTAGTTGGAAAATCACTCGTGAAGTCAAAGCAAGAACACGTATCTGTTTAAAATTAGTCGGTGCTACGTCACTCCATCTATGCATACATTAATCAAACCAAATCATTCAAATCACAGAAATATGACATATTAAATGATTTTAGTGGCAAAACTTTCTTCCACAAATTACGTCTGATGAGGTCAGCATCTAAAAACCCACAATATATAATAATCAAATGGCGTACCTGCCCTTTAAAGGGCGTGGCCGCGTGGTAAAGGTCTCCCAGGAAATATTGTCGCTTCGCCGTCTTGCGAAGTTTCATTAATCGACGTCGACCGGACAGAATCCGTGTTATGTGACAAAATATCCCCTAGGTAGCGCCTCTCTAAATTACGCCCGCTAAGTGACTCAATCGATGTGTGGATTTCCACAAATCTGGATGCTTATGCTGACGTACCTGAGAAATGGCATAAACGTGACCAGTTCCAAATCAGATAGAGCGCCAGCTGATGATCTCATTCGTCACACGCTAAATTTCCCGCGCTAATCGAGTCACATTATTCAAATAATTGGCTATGCAGCAATCAGCCGTCAGCTCGTCACAAAATGATAGAGACAACAAGAAAGCTTCTAAAAACAGTCATCGGATCATCTACAATGCCTTTAAGAAGGCATTTATGTTGTACATATTTTTGGTTGTTTTTCCCCCCGAGACGTAAAGGCCTTATGCGTGCACAAAACGTCCGCGAAATGTGGACTTTGCTGTAAGTCATTAACGCACATTATCCATTAATAACGAAATCGGACTGTTTAGATGAGCAGCAATCAGCCGTCAAATTTATTTGAATGCAATATAATAATGACATATAGCATAGCAGAAGTTATTGTCACATAATTCATGAAATTGGAATGAAAATATTTGATTTCGTGTGACTTTTAACGGTTGCAAAATCTTTTGATAATAACGATGATCGAAAATTGGGATAGCATTTTTTTAAAAGCATCTAACAGCCGTGTACTTCTGGTACCCTTGTGCACGGAGGCAGCTAGTTATGCAAACTGATGGGGCAACCTGCGTATACAGTTCAAGTTTCACATACAGGTACGTCCTGCCGGCGGAGTACAGAAAGAGAAGAAGCCTTCCTTAAAATGCTCCAATGCTGACCGGAGGATTTCACTCACTGTCAAGACGTCAGTAAAACGAGACCTCGTTGTGGGCCACTCATCCGGTTCAGTATTGGGAAGTTCTTGCCATTGTCCGTCCACCAACGGATCTGACGTGTTGTTCCGCTCGGGCCGTTTTGTAACAACTCTCTCTCGACTCTGAATGGAATGATGTTCATGCAGCTGATTGGATAAAGACAAAGAAAACCTAGATTTGGATAATGAATCTTGTTTTCGGGATGGAGGGATTCTGGTGATATCCGTCATACTTCTTCGGCAACCAGTGGGAAGAAGGGTAGGTCAGTTTTTGCGTATTCTTGATTTATTCACGGTTTGGAAAAGTTCTTCGTATAAGAACGACCTTGAAGATTTGCAACTCTATGCTTTAAAGAACAACTTGAACAAAACTAGACTTAAACATTTTTGTTTGGAAGAGACTAGATTGACCAGTTATTTGTATCTGGATGTGCAAAAAAACATCTTATTGACTTTCGATCGTACTTCTAATTACTTGGTTTGTCGTGCACGAAAAATGATAATGTTTTGTCACAAAACTTGTTCGGTAACGTAAATCATCACATGAAATTTAACGAGACGTAGACAAATCAACCGTTTTTTATTTGAAGTTGTCCCAGCTTTGGGTATTTCTCGCGAAAGATGTAATGTCGTGATTCGACAGCAGAAAATTCCATTTATAAATATATTTGTTTTTACTTCTTCTACTTTTTGGTCCGTTCTTTTGAACTTATAATTGCTATAAGTCGGTTGGTGTTTCTATACAAAGAGTTTGTTTATTAAAATGTGACACAACAAATTTAAATATTATTTTTGTTTTACTGTTGCTTAAAGCCAACGGTGCAACTTTCGCTGGTAAACACAAATCAAGTCCGCCCACGGCGTACGCAAAGTAAATGTTTGGGTTTGTCTATACAGTCACACTAATGCCACTGAATCATCAGTTAAAGTAAGGCAGAGGAGAGATTTTAATGTCCGTGTTGTCTCTACATATAAGAGTTGTTTTGGCATGTATATCTACCTGTTATATTGAGAACTGTTTTGACACAAAAAGAACAAAGGATATTTGGGACCCCAAGCCACTCTGCAAAAACTACCATTATGTCGCAAAATTTGAGCTTCGAGCATGAATGGAACAACCATGTTCTAAGCTTTAGTTTGGTGTATGTTGGAGATCTGTAGCACTTTACAATCGGAAGACAAACCCAGTTTTGCATAATTTAAAAAATCTCAACAACAGCAAAATCAATACGGCCTCAACGAATCCAAGAGAAAAATCTGCAGTGAACCAATAGATTGAAAGTTATACATAAATTTAAACTGGTTTGTAAAGGACTCTAGTAATAAACACTTTTCTGCTTGAATATGGGTCTAACATTGGTTGGTACTGTTGGTATTTTGATAACGTGGTCACATATTTACAACCCAGACAATTAGGTTCGGCTTTTTTGGAATTTTGTATCAATCAACTCTAGAGCCATGAGTCATAGTTTTCAAATCGTCCAATGAGAATGTACATCTGATCTTAGCTGAGGTATGGTCGGAGTGCTCAGAAAATGTTGAAAGATGTGTAATGTACGAAAAGGAATGCTCTTCCTGAAAAAGCAGACTGCCTGTTACAGGTTGTGCATTTCATTCGTTCGAATAGAACAGTTTGATTAACGGTTATATGCCATCCCCGAAACGGTCTTTACAGCAACACTAAATTCAAGCAATGTACTATTTACCTTAAACTGTTTGACAATGTTTCCACTTCTGACAATGCGTTCCATTGCCCCTGTTTACAGGACAAATGTTTGGTATGACTTTCTTTAAAAAATGAAACAAAATTTCCCCAAAACGTCACAATCTTCGCTGCTTTTGAATCCACACATAATATATTCAAGGCAACAATTCTGGCAAGAAGTTCTCTGTTCTATTGCACGGCTTTAATCCTGCCCAATTACATCATTGCTGTCCTTCGTTTCCGGTACTTAACCCAAAACACCCTGATGTAATTTTAAAACCCTGGTGCAATTTAACAGGATGTTATTTTGGTGAAATGTCAATGAGCAATACTTTTTAAACAGTTTGAACAGTTTTTGTTTGTTATTTTTTGTCATTTCATCCATGCACCCACACGCTGGATTTCAGATAAAGTACAGCGTTTTCGCAGTACTTTGTGAAAGTGCAATTGAACAGTTTCGGGTATTCCATCTCATCACACAGATAATCCAACTGTTAATCACGAATCATTGACCGCGAACGACTCTAAGGCAATGTGTTGCTACCATTGATCAATTTCAACCCATAACATTGACTGTCAGTTAGGTAACAACAATGCTGATACCTAAAGTAAAAGGGTGAGCGCAACATTTTTAAGATTGAAACTATAAAATTTTCACAGAGTGATTTGAACATAACTTAGATGATGGTAGGAAATTTCCCATGACATATTTTTTGCTGTATGCTAAAGTTTTTGAAAACATGATTAAACAATAAGTTTAAAAAGATTCCAAAACCTCAGGTTTAACTAGCCTTATGTTAGCGGAATCCTTAATTTTGTCAATAATCTTTGTTTACGATACGGCCTTGGAAGCGGCAGCCAGGGGATCCCTTAAAAACAATCGGGCTTTTTGAAACTTGTTTTCTCGAGACCACGACGACCGAATGGGCTAAATCTTTCAGAGGTTTGCTATTTCATGTATTTTTTGGGTCACACAACAAGTGCGGATCACACTGGCCTTTGACTGGACAATGACCAATGTTGTACGCGTGCTTTAACTTGGGTGAATGCATGATGAACGCAGTTTGAAGGCACGTTGCGTCTGTTTGCTTGGTTTGTAACGTTCATCGAGTTCGATTTGTCGGTATGCATTCTAATTCGGAATTTAGCGAAGAGTCTACACTTCTAGACTGAGATCTAAATAACGAGTTGCTGTTTTAAAGACACGGTTAATGTAAAACTTGCAAAACTTGCGAATCACAAACAGTTAACTCCATTAAAATCCTGCACTGAGGGTCGCTGTCTGCACATGCTGAGACTTTTCAATAAATACATTGTCTTAACAACATCCTACTTACTGGTCAGCTCATATGCTATGGTACTCTAGTCTGGACCATATCGCACGTCCTAGAGAGGGTGTCAACCAACAGGTGTCAGTTATTTGGTTAAATGGAAGCAGGAATCATCACCTTTTCAGTATCATTAGTAACACAAGGTTATTTTATAACTTGTTGTTTTATATTATTATTGAGCGCTTGGAATAAAAAAAATAAATAAAAATAAATGAATAAAAGCAAGGTATAGGGCCTACAATAATTTGCGCTTGGTATTAAGCCCATACCTCGTCGTTGTAGTAGTCAACTGTAAATGGGCATTAAAAAAAAGGGCCATGAAGTTTGCATTTGAATTTGCCCGACACGTGGCGATGAATTTATGTTTACAAATTTCATGTATGAGCTTGTGAGCGTTGTATATTATACCGCATTGAAGCGTCTGGCAGTCGGGGCACCTCAGCGACGGAATGGTTAGCAAGATAAGTCATAAAAGTGTACTTTATTCTTTAGAACAATGCCATATTAATTTCAGTACAAAAGTACCCGTGACACTGAGCGATTTACATTCAGTTTCAGGAATAAAATAAGTTGCGCGATCAAAGGCATTTAGGCTTCATCCCGTGCTTTGAACTGTATTCATCCGAGCCGGAATCGTTCATTAAAAGCAGTCCAAGGTTAACGTAGAGTAGTTCAATGGACGGTCAAAGTTTCCTATAAGTTGGCTGCAACACGATTCCCTTTACAGCGTTGTTGTTGCCATTGTGCAGACAGGCACATGTACTAAGGCTATTTCAAATGTAGTTAAGTCGTGGCCTGAGCTTAGCCTTTTAAAACATAAATTCTAAGCTTAGGCTTAAGATAATTGTCGCACTTGCAGTTTCTGTTTGTCAAATTTTGACAAAGGTTTTTAAAATTGATGAAGTTGGATTATAGCCCTGAAAGATTGACAGCTCGCAGTGTTCCGATCTTTGGGAAACAATGAGTAGTCTTAGTGTCTAAAGTAATGTGAAAAACAAGGGTAGTTTATCTTGCTGACTCATGTTTGTATGTTTGGCTGTAGATCTTCCATTGCAATTGCACTTTATATGTTGGAAGTAATAGCAAGACTTAACAAATTGTCCGCTTCAGAATTTCCGCTCGCCATGTACCACACCATTCCGAGTGAAAATAATCACCGCGATATCAACTTGCAAGGGGATTATCAAAGTGAATGATGACAGTCGGTCATATCATCCGGGAAGAAGTTTGGAGTTGACGTTTAAGCAATAAACGTCCCCACTCTAGCGTACTTGATATGACATCATACGCCCGGCTTTATTCATTTAAACAGATTGGGTGCCGAGTGCCTGACATTTCACATTCACGTGGACCCCGTTGGCTATGCATCGATTCCCCCCGTCCACTATCCCCGATTTAATTCGGCAAAATGTGGGCTATCACGGCGTACAGCACTCCCAGTAAAAAGTACAAGTTGATCACTGTGTCAATGTAAAGTTTGTCGAAGTATCGAGCTGTCTGCAGAGTTGATGAAATAAATGTGGACTTGTGGCACGCCGTTAACCAGGCCATGCTGTTGTCAGATTTCACGGGTGGATGTGCACTAGTTGGAACTCTTTGGAACGATTTTTCCGTAGATACAAGGCACCAGGCTATGTTTACATTGGAGCCTCGGTGAACACTTGAATCGGTAAAGAAACAATGAAACAAACTTAAGTTTCTCTTTTTTTTAAAGCACAACTCGGCACTGCTGACCCCCACCCGCATAATAAACTAAGACTAAATAAAAGGCTTGTCATTCTAAACAGATACACCCGTGTGAGAAATGACCCGGACTTTGGGTCCCTGGGGCTTGCCCATATCTGGGTCAGGTTGACTCGGAATCTGTGTCAAAATGGCCCTGAAATAGGTCAAACTGACAAAGAATCCAAGATTGAAAATCCTTTATTTGAACCATTTTTCGGGTCAACCCGGCCCAGAAGTGGGTCAGGCACCCTGGGCCCAGGAATCTGGGTCAATTCTGACCCGGAGTGTAAGGACCAAAAACTGACATTTCTTCATCATCTTCTGTAATACACGGGTATCTTTAGGCATTTCGCATCACAGTGATTGTCACATCCGCCGTTCCCTTAAATGCATTAATAAACACAAAGACAACATAAAAGGAACAAAATAAAAGGGTTGGAACGTAAGATTTATGCGATGGACAAAAAGTAAATTGTGGATGAAATGTTTACAATGCGTTAATGTCACATCACTCTATCGAGTGTGTTGTCTATTTCCTTTCATTTGTTTTGAAAATAATGCAATGGATGTCAAATTATTTTACACGGATCCAGAAACGCAACTTTTAGAAACTTTTCTTGATTTATAACCATCTAAAATAAAGGGCGCCCACTACCGTTCCGAAGACAGTGGTCAGTTATCGCGAATGTCTTGAAATAATTGGCGTCACTATCGCTGTAGGAGATATTAGTCAAATTGTTGTTCTTCAGATGACAAGCATTTTAAGGATGGGGCGCTAATAGTCCCAGGCCGGATGCCAAACCAGTGCAGACAACTGCGGCCGTCACCGCCGATAATAGTCTAATTTGAAACCAGTCTCCAAATCCCACAGCCGTTATATGAGCGAGACGGGAAGAAGACGAGAGACGTTGGATCTGTTTGGGAAGGTCTCTCGGATAACGGACATAAGAAGCACCGTAACCTGAGGAAGAATGACTGATTTCCGCCATTGTATCGACTCCGCTCCGCTCCAAGTTTTTTCTGTCTTCCTTTTTTTTTTTTTTTCCTCGTCTTCGTGTAAAAAAAAGTTGCAATCCTGAATCAAACTGGAGAGGCCCCAGGGGTACCCGGTCGTTCAGTTTTTTACGGATTAGGGAAACGAGCTTCACGTAAAGAGATCGGTTTGATGGATTGCTCCGGGGTACGATTGGTCCGTAATCAACATGGCAAGATTTGAAGGGGGCATTCGCTAATAAATGGACACGCGGTGTGCGCAGAGCTATAGGTCCACACGGTATCATGTCAGATCTTCTTCTTCTTCTTCTTCTTCTTTTTATATATTTTTTTATTGAGCCGGCAGGCAGACCCCCCTTTTTTTTTAGAAGGTAATTCCGAAAGAAAGAAAAAAACAAAAACCAGAACTTCATCAGACATCCGTTGCTTCGGTGATACGTCAAAATCTGTTAATTAATGTGTCCAAGTTTCCCTCAGTATGTCAAATCCCATCCTGTAAAGCTGGCATGTCAGAGGTTCTAGAATGAGCACACACCTTTTTGCCTTCTGATCATTAGAAAAAAAATCAAAGAACCCCTTTTCACAACTTTTTTTTATTATTTGATTTGATTTCATGAAATATGCTAAAAAGCAAAACACTGAGAGATAAGTCAGGCTCTACAACCTGATGTTGGTTTTTTTTACGAAAAAATAAATAAATAAATACAAAATACAATGATCCGCTGAAAACGTTGCCAGTTTGCATTCTGTTATATTAAGCATACCGGCTTCCGTCAACATGTAACAAAATATATTTAAAAAAAATTAATGTCATGGCTAAAGTATATTTTTCTTTACAACAACAAAAACAAAAACAAACAATTTTTTTTACAACAACAGCAACAATAACAAAAACAAAAACAACAGCAACAATAACAACAACAAACGTGGTGACGTTTGTACTGATAAACACCAATATTATCATGTTCCTTTCCATTTCAGCATGTTTTTAAAACAGTAAACGATTATTGGTCAGTCTATACTTACCTTGCAGGTGTGGGACTAGAGGCAAACAAATTGCCATCAGGTGTGATACTGTGGGATGTTTCAACCGCATATAAAAGAACACCGAACTGCTGATCCAAAATGCAATCAGTCCTTGTTTTTGACTATACCGTTCCACAGATCCCCGCCTTGATAAACTTGTTTACACAAACCACGAGCTTGATTTAAGCAGAAATTGATATTTTGGTAACATATCACATTGGGCAGTCATTTGATTAATCTTAATCTAATAAAACGCGTGTCTCATTTCTTTACTAATCGAATAACATATTTATATTTATTAGACAACCGAGGCTCCAGATCAATAAATTCAATCAAATGGAGCCGTTCTTTTCCCAGCGGGATGTTCCGGCTCAGGTAAACATATCCCAAAATCGATACAGTGAGACCTCCCATCAAAGTTTTTCCGTTTGAGCTGTTACCTCTAACCCCCGCTGGATAACGACCTCTGCGTGATGACTGAGAGAGTTTTCTTTCCCGAGGGGCGAAGAGTGTGGCTCCGTGGACATTTCAATGTAAAATACCGTTGGCTGGATCAATAGCACTGTTTGTGTAAGAATGGTTAGCTATTCTTAGTTATTCCATAGATGTACCTTATCTAGTCGTATACACACGCCAGAGAATCAGAAAGGTTTGATTTCAGGGAGTGCCACCGAAGGAAATGTCAAGTTGTCATGGAGCTTCTGAAGGTAGAGGGAAGTCATTGGTATGAAAGTCGCGGGGTTTTATTGTTACGGATATAAATAAATCAAGTTCCAATGGCTGGGATGATGTCGCACTACAGCACCCCACTGGTCATATCGAACTACTGTTGATTAGTTGTCAATAAGTTAAGGCAGGTCTTTTGGAAAATCAGCGGGGGATGTACAGCAATACGAAAAGGCGGAACTATATTTGTTTCGAAGTGCGTTATTCAAACATACATAACATAATTACATACATCGCGCATACGTACATTTTTATAGCGCCCCACAAAGATCGCAGCTCTTCACAAAGACCACAAATAAATAATATACACAAGACAGCAGTAATACATAAACAAAACATTACTAAAATACTAATGTTTTAACCTAATTATTTGGTTAAAACGTCGCACTAGGATACAAATAATAAGTGTCAATATTCCAATACTACGCCGCACTTTTCCCTTTAAGACGTTCAAAATGGTCGCAGATCCCACTACTGATAAATAATCACAATCAATAATGATAAATAAATTCTTCGTTGCCACAAGTGAAAAGGTAGGGTGTGAAAAGAAGTGGGGCAGCAAACTACTTCAAAAGCACTCCGATCGAACCAATCTTGACTTCGTACTCGGCCGCAGGTCGACTTAATGCGGCCTCCTCGCCAGAAAGAAAAAGAAAAAGAAGGACAACAAATATCCGTAAGTGCCAACACCTCTCCAATGCGATAAGTGCAAGCCTACTGGGGAATGCTATAGATCGCCCTTCACCGCGCGGCAGAGCAACATTCTCTTATAGGAACCCCAACCAAGGGCACATTTGAAAGGCACTGTGGTTACTGAAGGCCAATGCCCTTTACTTTGTTGGTTTTAGCTAATTCCATTTTCAGAGAGTCGGAGGGGGGAGGTGCCCCGTAGCCTCACGATCCAATTAAAAGCTACACAGACTCCCCTTAAACGATTTGCCCATTCAAATGACACTGCAATATCGTATCATATGAAAAAGAGTAATAATACTTCTGGATTGTGGTCATAGAGCTTGCCATTAAGAGATTTGGCGAGGATGTAAAGGACACATGTCTGACCTGAAGATTGCTGTGAAGGTTCACCACTGTTTCTTTGCACACAGTACCAATATCGTCATCTGTTGAGAGTTCACAAAAGTTCACACTGTCTATTAATTGTACATACGATCGAATACTATTGTTCTCAGTTCCAGTTCGTTGATGATGAAAAGACGATTTCACACAGCCAGTCTTGACCTATAAATACCGTCCCAATGGATGGTCTCACAGTTGGTTCTCGTGTGACACTTAAAGATCACGGCTCGTAATAGCTGCATTTCTTGATCCGACGTCTGCTTCTGGTATGCAGGGGTAATTCTGATTCAGGTGTGGGTGTCTACTGCGTTCCAACCGAGGACTTTAACAACAAGGAGTCCGGGTGATTTTACAAAGCAAGGACGTCCTCGTTTATGCACAAAACCGACGGATACGTCGCTGAAAAATAGCAATAACCAAGTCCAAACAATGCGAGAACAAAGAGAGGTTCTCGATTTACAGGGTCGCTAAGCATGTGAGGATGCAGGTGTAGGTGAAGACATCGGATTTATGGTGCACCATGGTGGCCTGGCTCGCCCTAAAAACATTAACTGACTGCAAGGGACTCACCTTTAAGCTGGATAAGGATACCCTTTCCTTATTTAGACATGATGCTTAATCTTAAAGTATATGGGTATGAATAACACAGCCACCAGTAAAACAAACTCATTTATGCACTGCACATTGACGGAGCCTAGAGGGTGAACTGATATCTTCAAGGGAAAAAACACACGTGGAACGGGCAAACGGGTGTAGACATTTACTCGTTGAAGATGTACAGTCCAGACGGTAAACGACTCTTCGACAAAAGTGGATACTAATGAGGCATGCAACGCTGGGCGTCAAGCTCTATTTGTAAATGAGTTGTCTGGATTGTGCGTTTAAGGCTGTTTATTAAAGCAATGCTTTTCTTTGCGGATTCGGTGAAGCGACCCGGTTTCCGGTCGCAGGGGGCCTGATCCATTTATGGGTCAAGTTGACCCGGAATCTGTGTCCAAACTGTCCCAGAAATGGGTCAAACTGACGCTGAATCCAAGTTAAATTTCTATTTGTAACCAGTTTCCGGGTCAACCTGACCCAGAAATCAGTGAGGCTGCCCGGAACCCGGAATCTGGATCAATTCTGACCCCAATGTCTCCAGAGTGTAGTGGTTACGATACTTACTTAGTAACCGTTCGTAACCAATAGCTACAATATTTCAGCTGATTCCTTAAACAAATGCTCCTATTTTTTAAAATTTCCAGTAATTAAATCTGTCTGAACGCATACAACAAATAAATAAATAAATCAATAAAGTAATGGTTAATCCAATGAAATCATCCTTTAAGCTTGAAACAGTAGCACAAGCACGCGACGCGTGTCAGTGTCAATAATACGTCAATCCACTATCAAATTGAATAGTTGACCTAAACTCACATTTTCCTTCAAGTTTTACCCCGGTGACACGTTCGACCCACAATTGATTAAATTGTGCCAGTGCGGTATTTATGAAAACATTGCAACGCGGCACTTGGGTTCTTTGTTGTGTCACGTTTCAAAAGAGGTCACTTTGTTTGACCTTTGTATGATCTTTACAATTTTTCCACCCCCTCTTGCTTTGACATGTATTGATACATTTCGGTTCAAGTTCAGCAACATAGGCCCTATACAAGTACTTGTATGTTTATAATTATTTAAAAGTAATACTAACATTCTGCGGGAAGCTTTGAAAACAATTATAAATGACGGACCTACCCAAGCTGTTTGTGTTTAGCACTTTGTCTTTTGGTTTTCAATACAACCAACCATTGAACGTTGTAATAACAGATGGGCTCCGTTTTTGAGAAGATATATTTACAGCAATTTGCTTTTGTCCATCAGGCTAGTGTTCAAGTCCTTGTTACGATTGGCAATAGCAGCGAAGTAAGAAATGGGAACCTTGATAAGGGGTGCATCAATGCCGCTATTTCTGGTTGGAATAATTTATCTTTATACACACATTAAGTTAATAGAAATAAAGTGTTTCGATCCAAAAATGATTGGTTCAAATTAAACGGAGAATGTTAACAGATACTTTGTCCAAACATGTTTATTGAAAAAAGAAATTTGCTGTTACAAACTGCTTACCAATCAAAATGACTAGCGGTATTGATAAATGCACAACAGTGGTAACAGTCTCACTTTTCCACACTATCTAATGACCCCCCTCGCACCAAAGTCCGCTCGCGCTAATGTCTGCCACGCTCGCCATTGTAAACACCGCGTTGACCAAAAGTACTCACTACTCTGTATAACACCAGCCAGTGAGATACCGATTCCCCAAAATACAGCGACTAAGATTAATGCACCATATAAACCCTTATAATGTGCTACATAAATTGGTATGATTATTCATAAAAA
The DNA here is from genome assembly GCA_010994315.2 of Pisaster ochraceus. NCBI lineage: Eukaryota > Metazoa > Echinodermata > Asteroidea > Forcipulatida > Asteriidae > Pisaster > Pisaster ochraceus. Next base: position 359,571 of record CM021533.1, read on the forward strand.
CTTCAAAACCTGTCTTTAAAAATGGTTCAATCTCTTTGTTCACTCGCCCTCTTTGTGGATACGTGCGCCAAAGTCTCCGATAGTAGTATTCTTATTCTAATAGAGAGCAGAGTCTTTCTCAAAGGCTAAGTATATCAACATAACACACACTCATAATTTATTACAAGCGGAACAAAAAGATTTAGTAATACGTACACGGTTTTGTATTTGCTCTTCGTGATGTACTCTTATCTTATCGAACTGCTTTTAGAAAGTTTTACTCGTCAGGGGTTTGAATTAATGACTGATGACCAAGTTCAAAGTCCCCAAAACCGCAGACACGCAGTAATTTGATACATTTACTGTTGGACTTTTAATTAGTTACTGGATGAGGATACCCCATCCGACGTTCGTTAAAATAATTAATTTCTTTTATAACTTTGTATTATAATTTTTCGGGAGGATCGTTTACTATAATGTGTTGTTGTAATTTTGTTCAGTTAAATATATATTTCTTTTGATAATTACTGTCTTGATGATCGATGTATTAAATTCAATTTCTGTAATTTTTTGTGGAAATACATATTTTAAACGGGTAGGTTATTTGTTTACCATGCTAAACTACATAAAAGGAAAACCCACAATTAAACACTTTTATGGACTATTCTCTTACATCTCGACATGACTTATGACGTTTATTATTTTTTTCACGTGGTGTCAATGGTCTAGCTGGAAATAGCCGGTGTCTGTGACTCGTATATTTTGGAAGTGTGGAGTTGATAAGCTCATGTCCGAGACATAGTATGTGAAGATAGACCGACTTTGCTCCATGTGGCGCTCTGGGATACCCAGCACTGTTTAACATACCATTAGCCGATGTAAGCTATGTGAGCGAAACTCGTCTGAAATAAGACACACTAAGCAAACACGGACACTTATAAATAGCTTTATTTAAGGGATGGTCAGCATTGTTTAGATCAGGATTCGAAACTTTCCGATCTATCCAGGCTTACAGACGTCATCCAAATTTAATCATAACGGAAAAGTCAATTTATCACCACATAGACAACAAACCGATCAACTGGAATGTACTTAAGCTTCCGAGGTTACGTGTAAATGTTTACATTTATGCTCCGTTAGCTTTTATCTAAGGCTTTACACGAAAATAAAATCATTAAATGTAAAAGTAAACAAAGAAAAATCCAAACAAAGCATTTTTCTCCTACTTTATTGTGTCCGGCTCGGGGTGCCTAATCCTTTGAACTTAAGGTTGTTGTACGCATCTCATCAAGAAAGGGACTTACTCCTCGATTCCTTCTCCTTTGAATCTCTCCTACCCGCCTTATTAACTCATAGTTAAGGCACAATTTCTCATGAAACTTGATATACAATGGGGGCTATAAATACCAGATAGACTAGTTAACGTAGGCGATGTATATAAATAGAGAGAGAGTGTGTGTAATTGTACCCAGCAAGCATGCTTTAGAAATACATATTTCTATTAATCGAAGTTTATAAATAAAGTTCCAAGAGCATACATCCCTCACCTGAACCTTACGTAAAACCTCTTGACACACACCCCCTTATGTATATGTATCAAGACAGAACCTAATACTTAGGTGAGGCTGGTGACGGTGTCAAATTGTCCCTGAGGTTTATTTTGATAGGCCTTTGCATTTCAAAAAGAAAATTCAGAAATATTTACGGCAATCCAAACGTTACCATCTGTTGATGTAGTGAAACTCATACGGTTTTCGTATTGTTTTATGCAGTTTTGCTTCCATGCTCTTCCTTAATGTCTGAATTAATAATAATTGAACACGTTGGAAAAAATATATACAGAAATAGGGACAAGTAGTTAGATACAAAAGGTAAAACGAATCAGTAAATTTGAAGAAACACAGATGTAAACGTAAAGTGTGAATCACATTTCATCTTGTATGGGTTTTGTTTCACCTCCGTTGAGTTGGTGAATTGTACTTCATTTTACTTGAGGTTTGCGGCTGATAAACGGTACAACTTGTGCTGCGCTTTACTCTTTGTCTCTGAATGCTCTTCAGGCGCTGGTTACTCTTAAAGTCGTTTTTACAGAAGGTGCTCAGCTTCCAGAAGTGGCACAGTTTCTTATAATCACACCTTCTGGCCGTGCTTTCAATCTGTGTCGTTTCTGTTAACTCCGGGGAAGAAAAAAAGCTGAGGTACGTCAGAAGAAAATCATGGTGACAGGACCACATGCTGATTTCATCATCCCTCTCAGAAATAAAAAGAGTTCATTCGCGGACTATAGTCTCATAAATGTTCTGTAACTCGGTGGGTAGCACAACGGAGACCAACATCGCTGCTCTTCCCCCAAACCGGCCAAGGAGACCGTACGGTGCATCAATACCTGCCAGTGTTTAGTGCACACGAATCACATTTGAGCTTCGCTTAGCTTTACCTGTTATATTACACTTGAAGACTAGTATTCTACGACAACATTTTTGCCCCCTCTCCTTCAAGTGAAGTCTCTGTGTTCGGTCGCTATCTTGGAGGGATAAATCGCTGTCTCTGGAGAGGTTTTAAAAGCTCTGCCCGTGTCTGTAGTATCTCATCGGTAAGCTAAATCGTCATTATTAATGTTCCACGAGGTATTTTGTTTGAATTCAGAACAACAGGTTTGCCGGTTAACCCCTACAGACTCCTTGGACATTGTACTTTGTTTTTTCATTTTTTTACCGACTGTTATGTTGTGATATAATATATCTTTTTAGTTCATGTGTTTTTGTTTTTTTTGAAGCAAATGGCAATGACCGGGTCGTAGGGGCAATGTAGTCAAATGTCAATCTTGTTAGAGATACAGTTTCAAAGACAGACCCACGCACATGAACCAAAAATGTGTTTCAACATAAATGCTACCTTTTCAAAAACAACACTGACTTATGTTCAACGGAGAAATTAAATTTACAATAGTTAAGTGCAATCCTTTCATGAGAGTTCCAGCAAAAAAACTGAAATATAGTTTACAATTATAAGAGTTGTCACGTCATTCACTAATCATACATGAGTTTGCAAGGTAGCAGTAAGCGGGACCAGTGAGGCTCACAAAATGTCAGCAATTTCTTAATAGCCTTTGTACACCAACTTGAACAGCAGGTATTAACTACTGTATAACTTGTACAAATTATTTGTGGTCCGTCTTTTTATAACTCAGTTACTAACTTAAATTGCACACAATAAGACTTGAGAGAGTTTACGATTGACCCACGCACTCTGGTCTTGAAATACTTTTCCGTTCCTTGATTTGTTTCTTGTGAAGTAATGCCCTTTTGTCTGCAAATCGTGCATACAGGTGGAGGTAGACCGCAACCATGAAACCCAAAAAGGTCAACTGGTATACAACAGGTTCGATTTCCTCCCAAGATATCGCTGACAGCATTTATTTTATTGATTCGTTAGATTCTATTGAATTTCAAAAACACTGTATACCCTAAAGGTATCATCTGACCGGGTCTGCAACGACTTGGCCACAGTTGCACCAAATTAAATAACGCATTTTAAAAGGTTTAGGTTTTGGATTAAACTAATTGACAAATCTTGTAAATTTGATATCCGCGTATTTCGATGTTTGTAAGAAGTTACTTGGATTAAGGAAACCTTGGGTTTATATTAATACAGAGTAGGATGACTGTATATCTAATTTCAGGGTAGGTTTATGGTCGCCATGTTCTCTCGGTTTGTTTGTTTGTGTTTTTCCCCTTTTTTCTAGGCTACTGCAAACACAATTCGCAATTAAACGATGGTAATTTACGCCCCAAATGTAAGAAATTAACAAAGTAATGAACTTTGTTAAAGTAAACGTGTCTACCAATAAGGTACTTAAGGTGCCTGCTCAAACAAAACCTTTCAAGACCGGTTTTAAATATTTAAAGTTCACTCTAACAACTTCCGGGTCAGAATCGATCCAGATCCGAGTTCCGTGGGCCATGACCCATTCATGTGTCAGTTAGGACCCGTAATCTGAAGAAGACAAATCCGAGTTCAAATCCCATTTTGTAACCCCTTCTGGGTCAGCCTGACGTGGTAATGGGTTTGGCTGACCTGGTAATGGGTTAGGCTGACCTGGTAATGGGTCAGTCGGACCTGGTAATAGGTCAGGCTGACCCGGTAATGGGTCAGGCTGACCTGGAAATGGGCCAGCCTGACCTGGTAATGGGTTAGCCTGACCTGGTACCGGGTCAGCCTGACCTGGTAATGGGTCAGCCCCCTGAGACCCGGAATCCGGGTCAATTCTGACTCGAGAAGTGTTCAGAGTGTTTGAGACGATTTACGTAGCCCATTGTAAGAGTTTACAAGACCATGGGAAAAATCTGCAATTTCTTCAAAATATGTTTTAACGCACTCACGTGTATTTGGTTTGAGACGGTCTTTGCAACACTACCGAAAAACGAGTTGGGGTGCAACCTTTTTGTAACCAGATGCGTGTTGCTGCCGCAAATTCTACACATAAACACTTTTGGCTTTTATCACTAATATGGGCAATCAATCTATCAGTTGACACCCTTTTGTTTTTTTATTGTTTTTTTAATCAATTTATCCACGGCCGTCTGTTGCTGTATTTTCCGATGCCTGAAAAAACAATATTGCATGCATAGGCTATACACTATATTAACGACTTGGATAGATTGAGTGCAAATACCTCCGTTAGCAAAATACCAGATTAGGGTAACCCGATATGGCGCACGGTGGTGTGAGGATGAAGACGGCGACGGGGCAATACAAATCCATGCCGTAGAGGGGAGCAGGATAACTGGTTAGCGTCCCAGTTTCCCTTGATAGGTTAAGAAAATAATATGAACCTTAGTGGTATTTAAAGAACAGAAAATTAAAGCATGACGAGTGAAATAACAAATTTTATTTGTTAAAGGGGTACTAAGCAAATTGAGAAGAAATCAGACAAAACATTGGTTTAGAACTCATAGGCCCCGGTCGTCACGAGAATTTATTTAGTTAAAAAGCTTCCAGAACGAAATTTCGAAAGATCAACTGCTTATAGCTAATTAAGATTGTCGTTTTAAATTGACACAGCTTGACCCCCTTCGGCCGCCGGAGCACTTCTCAGAACAATCCCATGAACAAAACCACAATTGAACAAACGTAAGGGAGAGGGAAACGGCTGCAGAATGAACATGAAATGCAAGATAGATAAATAGACAGACGGAAAATGAAGAAGAAGAAAAAGGGGGGAAAAACCGGATGAAGGGAAGGTTGCAATTGTTTCACAACGGAGCCATTATTGCAACAAGATACCGCGGATACAATTAGCAGCTCAAGCGGCGCATATAAAGTGTCGCGGCCATCAGTCAAATTGGTTCGCCCGCTTCCCCCATTCTCACTGGAATATCTCCGCATTAACCTACATTTTCACATGTTTGAAGAGCATCTGTCCGAAATACAGTAATTCCTGAAGTGTAACTAAAGATGGAACGCAAAGCCGATTGAAAACATGAATTAAGAACTCCCTTTCTGTGGACTACATTTGTTTTCTTCTTCTTCCTTCTGGTTCCTGACACAGTTTTCAGATAGGAGCATTCGTAGCAAAGTTGTCGTATTTGACAAATTTGTTTAAGAAATTAGAAGGTGGATTTCAGTATCATCGGGATCGATCGTACCACACATCACTAATTTCTCAACCTCTTTACTTGCACATCGTAACGTCGTTATTTGAATAAACCGCTAGAGTGAGAGTTAACCCGCGGTTGAATGCATTGCATTTGGGATGGCACTGTGTCGTAGTCCCTCGATACCGGCTCCTGAACAAAAAGCACTGGGATGGGCTGACGTTGTGTCGCGGTAGTGCAGTACTCACAGTAGTGCAGCAGTGTTCATTGTCATTTTACATATTTTGTTTAATTATTAATGTTGTTTTTACCATTACTTCATTTCTGGGGTTTTTTTCATATAAAAGAAGATGTATATCCTAATATGTTGATTTCTTTACAAAGATCTTGCATTTGTTTGTGTGTTTGTGCTTGGTGGGGATCGATTAGTCACTGACCTTCAACTATTATTTAAAAACAATAAAAACAATAAATAGCCATTCTCTTAAAAAAACAAACAACAACAACTCCCGGCTCAGAACTGACCCGAATTCCGCATCGAATGGGGGCGATCCTCTTTCTTGGTCAGGCTGACCCAGATTACAATTTGACGCCCTGGTCAGTTCGACACACATTCCGGGTCACACTGATGCAGAAATGCACTGGTTCCCGCGCAACACGGAATCCTGGTCAAAATTCTGACCCAGGTTGTCAACAATCAACGTTACTTAAGTATACTTGTCATTTTCACCTCGGTACACAGAAAAAGCATAACTGCAATAATAAACCAAATAAATAAATAAATTCATACCAAAATCGAGAAGCTGCCAATTCTCTTTATTTAATTTCTATAAATTTTCATGAAACAATAGTCAACATGTCCGCAACGTCTTCAGCGAGTGTTGAATAACAACACTAAGTTAAAACAAAATTAGGCTTCAAAATGTAATTTAAGCATTTTCTAGTTGGTTTGTTCGTTGTCCTCGAACATACATAATTTGAGCCAACAATTTATTTTATTTTATTTTTTGTTAACGTAGTGTATAAAAACATTATTGTTTACCCATAAAATCAACGGCACATGTGTAATTTAATCAATAGGTGTCTCGCAAGACAACACCATATTGATCATATCGCAGACATTTTGGATAAATATCACAACTTCAAGATTTGCACTAATCCCAGTGACGCTTTATCGTCAACGTTGTCTGACTATTGTTCGCAATTCACCTCCAAAGTTCAATTTATGGGTTAAATATGCACAGTGCACATCGTGTGGTCCGGCTGACTGTGTATGTATGTGACATTTATATTGTTGTGCATATCCTTGCTTGCGGGGAGGTGGGGGGAAGGCAAGTTTACTCTCAGTTTCGTAAATGTAAACAGCGACAGCTGTCCAAATACAATAAAATAATAGCTTCAATCATGCTTTGCTATTTGCTGGATTAAGACCCCCAATTTCACACCGTTTGTGTTGCGCCCCGTGCAACTGAAAGAAACAGGGGAGTGATTGGTTTGTGATGAAGGGAGTTAGCGCATTTGGTGGGGGGGGGGAGCAGTAACTGATACTGAACTGTCAATATTACACTCCAGCAGTCTGTTGTCTGCAGGCACATACTAAATTGTTGATTTAATCTGATTGTATTCCTTGTATGCTTAATAGGAAACTGTCAGTGAGGGGAAGGGAGGGGCGGGGAAAAAGAGAGGTGGGTCAATAGACCGGATTGGGTGGGTGATTTTAGTTGTGTTATGACCACATAGCAGGTATGACGATAATGCGGCCGACTGAAGGAAAAGTGAATATCACCTAACAGTGTCTAGTTTATGATATCTGCATGTAATTTGGGTGAAACAAAACACAATGTTCTACTGCAAAAAGCATCACCCGTGTTTGCTCCTTCAACAACACAAATATGCCATAGTACAATTGACATGTTATTAGTAATATTTACGTACTCCACAAACTCATCATTGTCTGGTACTGTTTGCAAATAACCATTTGAATGTGGAACAATGACAAGGTAATAACGGAAAGTTAAGGGCGTTTGAGCGACTGCAGTGCGCAGACTCATGATGGAATTTAAGTGTTCGAGTTTGTGAAATCATCTTGACTACAAAGTGCGGAGGCGAACCGTAGTGCCCTAAGGGTAATATCGAGTAATAGGCCGCATTTTAAAAAATGTGTGAAGGCATTTTTAAATTGATTTGTATTCTTCTAGCGATGTGGCTTTTTCATTTCAAAACGCTCCAATGAAATCAAATACTCAGCACTAACAATAATAGTTGCGCTAAGCCGCTTATATCATGTATGGTTTTTAAGGTGATATGCACAGCCCACTCGGGTTGTTGTCACACGTCTCTAACAATCACACAATTAGAATCGATATTGCATGATATGACGTGGTCACATTCCGTGCTTCATTTGGTGAGCCGGGATTCTATGAATAAAAGATGTATGTTTGATCGAGGACACAGGGTCGACTCGTATACCTGAGAACCTCAGCAAGTTAAAATAATGCATATTTACCCCCATTTCAATTCATCGATCTCAATTAGACCTCTTTCAACAAACGGTTAAAGGTGAGGTATAACTTTGTTTTTTGGAATCGTTCAATGTTTTAATTATATACACATGTAGATACATACAATAAAACTAACCTATCAACAGTTTATTTCAAAAGGTAGTAAATATTTTGAGATTTTGCCAAAAATCTGGAGCAGTTTTGTCCATGCAGGAAGAATATTAAATCCCTAACTGAATTACTCAATCTGAGAAACGTTTCTCAGATTGAAATGTTTTTGTCTGTCTATACATTGTCGAGGTTGTACTTGTATTAATTCAAGGGTGTTTCAATGACGGGTTAATACATTTATCGGCTCACAGAGAGCCCAAGATTTCATGAGACTTTATTTTAAAGTCGTCTAAAGCTCTTTCCGGAAATGGATCGAGGGTAGGCTACACTTTAAAACGATATGCGATTCCGTCTGAATATTAGATGGTTAGGAACACAATGAGTCAGTTCAAAGCCGTATCCTATTCAAAGAAAAACACCCATCTAATTGTTGTACTAAATACCGCGTTTTCCACTCGATTGACGCTTTTTTTTCCTCTCTCAAGTGAGGTTTACTTTCAACGGTCTAGTATTTCTTGCCATCAAATAATTTAATCAGCCAGTTGCGACGATTTGGGGCGCTAGAATCCGATCGAATTTCGCAAAGAGATTGTACAGTGTAGCACACAAGAATCTTTCTCTGTATTTCCCCGTCTCTAACTCACTCGGTCATTCATTTACCTCCCGTGAACAAGACCTTTGATGAGTTCGTCCCATCGGGCCATCCGAGGGATCGTTTTATCCTTCCATCGGGGAGAGCAATCTCTGCTGGTAATGGAATGGGGGATTATGAATGAGCTTGAAGATCGGGGGGTAGGGGTAAAATCCGAGATGCGCCATCTGCACTTACCATGGAATAGGTCTTTTAAAAAAGACATTGTTTGAATAATGGATTCCGAAGTTATTATGTTGTCCGGTCTTAACGTGGAATATGTGGGTGGGAAGATGTGAAGGAACTAAGACCTAATGATCCATTTCATCATTAAGATGCCATTATGCACAGACGAGGAGTCCGTGTCAATTCCTCATTATAACTACACTTTTTTCAACCCAAAACTCTCAAGAAGGACCCAGCTAGGCTATTTGCTGTGTAAGTGCATTAAGAGAACGAGCTCTGCATGTCAAAGCCGAAGAGCAATTGAAAACCCACGTACGATGAACTGGATAATCCCGATCATGATAGTACGGTGTCCCAAGAACGCCAATGTTCTTGTTTTCAGGAAAGCGTCTACACGGCGAAAGACATTAAACCCACAACTGTATGAATGAATGACATACACAATGAAGCTCTTGGAACATACAACCGAGTTATTCATAAAACTGCAGCCAACAACAATCTAAATCAAAAACGGTATCGATTAGTCGAGACACTGATATAAACCAACTCGAGTCGACCCCAGGTGATATATATATATATATATATATTGGGGGGTTTTCTCGGTGTTATTGTTCAGCAGAAAATATTGTATCGGCAACTTGTTGTTGCTAAGGAAAATTAGTGGATTCTCTGGTGTGAGCTTAATGTTGGCTCAGATAGACCATGTTGGCAAGCCCGTGGGGCATAACACTGACATGATAGACAATGTGGACGGTCACAGACTTACACATCATTAGATACACAGTAAAAACAATATAGTCATTGTGGGAAACATCCCTCTTGATTTTATTTCGAAATGCTTCAAATTCGATACTTTGTTTGTTGCAGATAGCTGTTGTTTTTGTTGTCGTTGTCGTTGTCGTTGTTTTTTCCCCCTTCTTTTTTGCTATTTTTCCTGAGACTTCGACGACCGATTCTGCTTAAAACTTTCACGTGGTTGTTATTTCATTTGGTGGGTCACACAAAGTGCGGACATTGGTCTTTGGCATTTTACCAATCCTGACTGCTTGCGTTAAAGCAAAGACAAGTGAAGATCCCTGTCCGATTTCCAACACTGGATTTGATTTATTCATACTGAAAAAAAAAACCTAGATTGAAACTCAGATAGAGTCTTTGATTTCCGCTGTGCAAATATAAAGAGATTTACATATGTCAATCAGTTCTCCTGGGGGTGTGGGGGGGGGGCAAAGACAAGATTTCGTTGATTTGCAGTTTTTATTTTCTTTTTTTTAAAGAATCTTCACATGTTCTGTTGCTCAATTTTTGGCAATTGCATTTGTAGCGAATATTTTATCCGATCAAAAGGCAGCAAAAACACATTCATATTTGTATCCTTTTTGTTTTCTTTTGAACATAAAGGAACACAGGCGCCAGCACGGTAAAATTCCCACTTGTTAAATAAACGTAACTAATTTTAATAAATACCTGGCAAACGATTCAACCAACTAAACCTTACATTTGAACATTAATCCGCTTTGGACAGAATATTAAAAAAGGTACATGTAGCGTGATCGTTCAGGAGCATAAGTCAATAGTATAGACCTAAAACGTAGAAGTGTTAACTTATGAAACACGTTGAAAACTATGTATGCATATATTTATTTTATCATCTTCTATTTTGTTTAAAAAAATTATAATTTCTTATTTACTTATAAATTTATTTCATTTTATTTATTTTATTTTATTTCATTAATTGTTTTTATTTACTGTTTAATGGTTGATCCAGTTTTAGGGCGTGTGAAGTTTTGCGCTTGTGAGTTTTTCCTTTAAAGGGAAGAGTAAATAACTTCTTAATGTAAAAAGAAATTATTTTAAGATTTTTAAAAATTATTTGATTATTCTTTTTTTTAGCCGCTGTTGATTTATTTTTATAAATAACTTCTCCAAAGCAATAATGTATCAATTAATATAATTCTACGAGTGTCCGCGTAGGCGTCAAGACTTCTAGTTTGACGTTGTCGTCCAATTTGTTTGTATTGAACCTGTTGAGCCTGCATTTCGGTAAATACTCTGATTTCGAATCTCTTGTTTACGTCTCATCAGTGGAAATGGCTCCGTAAAACGATACCCACGATGGTGACACAGAAGTACTCCAGTGGCTCGATTTCCCCCGCAATGTATACCTACTCTTGCCCTTTGGGTGTGCACACTCGCTGGCGTGTATAGTCGCAAATTCACAGCACACCGTAGTGACGCCACTTGTACAATTTCATCCACTTCAGCATTGGCCAGACCAGAGAGCTGATCCGCAGTAGATATCGCCGATACATAACCAGTGAGGGTAAACTTGTAGTTTGCTGAAGTGGGTAATGACCGGCTCCCGAAGGCCGCTCTGGAATGGGAATGGCTTTTTGCAAATCGGACCCCTCCCCCTCCCCCTCCAATGTAGTACGACGGGTAAGAGCTACGCTGACCTGACCCGTTAAACCCCTGAGCGTTCGCCGGAGCGGACTATCAGGCCATTAATTTGACGCGGGCCAAGTTGGCGCTGAAAAATTGGCTGAGCGATGCCACGGCCCTGGTGATTCCTAGTGTTGATTACGAGCAGGAGGCGTTTCTTGGGCATACTACTAGCTTTACTTACCGGGATCAGTCGATAATAAGCGCCATGTAGATCGGGTCCGATATCAGGTAAAAAGGTGACGATCCGAGCAAAAGTCTCTCAGAAACCTTCCACTTCAATATTCTTTCACTCACTAGAATTTATTATTTTTTGGGGTGCGTATTTGAATAATGTAGACTACCCACGAGGGGGCCGTGTAATAATGTACTGTTGATTTAGAAATAAATGCTTTTAAGAGGTCGACAATGTGTTGCCATGGTGACGGGAGCAAGACGGGCAGGTACGCGAAAACAAACAGCTCCCGATTGAAATGCAACACAAACATACGAAGCCTGATCATTTAACCGTGTAATGTTTAACTTTTTTCTACGTCTTTCTAATTTCCCTTTCGCAGGTGCCGAATTACGACCTGAGCAGGCGCAGAACACGATGAGCACGGAGTCAACAGATTCAGCAACGCAGATGTTCACCACTATATATACAGTCGAGGTTACAGAGATGCTCACATTCTACGAGAACGAAACGGTGGGCGAGCCAGACCCGGGGAAGAACAACTGGCTCCCGATGGAGTTCCAGATTGGTGCGCTTTGGTTCCTTTTCGCCATTGGTGTTCTAGGTAATCTACTCGTGTTCCAGTGGATGCGGTTCAACAGGCACCGTAAATCAAGGGTCAACACCATTGTTCTAGGTATAGCCAGTGCGGATTTATCGGTCTGCCTCTTTGCTATCTTAGCCACAGCCATCATCGAAACGTCGGTGGTATGGAAGGCCGGGAATGCCCTCTGTAAAATCGTCATGTTCTTCCAGGGAGCTTCGCTAATAAGCAGTGGGAATATGATTGCCGTGATGGCCATCGATAGACACCAGGCTGTACGCAGCCCTCTGAGTGCGTTCGTTCCCGCTTGGAAACTCGTCGTCGGTGGCTGGACCATCGCCGGGGTGCTGGCCTTACCGCAGTTCCTCGTGTGGCTCGTGAAGGAGAAAGAGGGACGGGAATATTGCGGAACCAACCTGCAAGCGCAACTGCCGCGTACGGCGTACCTGACGTACGTCGCATTTATAACGTTCCTGATTCCGTTCGTCGTTATCACCGTGGCTTACGTGAGGCTGTGCAAGACAATTTGGGACAAGGCCCGGGAATGTTCCGGCAAGAGACGCGACGGGCAGATCGACTTACGTCGAGTGCCCACGGGCACCCTGACGAAGGCCAAGAAGAAGACGCTGAAAATGACTATTGTTATCATCGCAGCCTTCGTCCTCTGTGGCTCCCCGTATTTCATTGTGGAGATGCTCAAGACGTATCATGTGGTGACAAGTAACGTATATCCCTTATTCAGTATCTTCGCCGTGTCTAACTCGGCCGTCAACCCGTATGTGTTTCTCTTCTTTAATGTCTCATTACGATTCTGGAAGGATATGTTCCCGTGTTTCGCCAAGGAAAGTCCCGAGGCCACGTACAACCGATACTCGGTGAAGTTCTCCTCGTCCAATTCCCGGCAACAGTCAAAGTCGTTCAGTGATCCAACTACACGCGTTACGGATCTTGAATCAGGAGTAACTATCAACTGCATGGACTGAATGCCAAGGGGCTGCAGATTTAAACTGAGCGACACATACGGAGGGAAAGCACCGCCGTCATTGCGACTCAATTAACCGTGCCCGGGGGAGAAAAGAGACCCACGCCTTACTTCGAGTTCCAACAACTTTTCCTAATGCTGAATTGGGTCGCTAAGATCTTACTAAGTTCTGTGTGCGACTTTACTCATATTCACGGCTGAACAGTTTTGAAAAATTCAAGTGTCGGGAAGATGTAAATAGTGACAGCCCTAAATCAGCTAATGATTGATAGGAATAATGGCATATTTAGATTTGACTTAAAGGTAGTAATAATTTGCAGCTTCAGAAACCCTGCCACCCTAGTTGAGTACTTGGCAGTGTGTTTTTCATAACGATGGCAGTCACGGTAAATCCCTTGTCTCTCAGGTGAAGAAGTTACCAATTCAAGAGAGTTTCATTTAGATAATAGCGCATGAACAAAAGTTTCCTGGAATTATGGTTCGACTATTAACAGAAACAATGAATTCACATTATTGACAGGACCAAATGAATTGGTAAGACAGACTTTCAATGTGTAATTAGTTTGTGTTTGTAATTTTAGATTTTTGATTGTTAAAAAAAAAAATTAGTACTTAGTTTTTACCTGCTCTCAAATTGAATCAACGAACTTAAAATACCCCTTTGTGCCAACATGTTTAGACTTAGGTAAACTACTCGAAATTGTAATGGTAACCTGCAGTTCAAAATAACTGATAATGCATCAAATTTAGTCTATAAACGTAACTGTTTGTGCTAAATTGTTTTCCTCAATGCTGGTGTCATGTACATTAAACAACAATGCACCTAAAACAATTGTTTTCATTGACCCATACTCATGCCATTAAATGTGCTGTATCCTTACGCGTCTAATGTACAATCTAAAACATTGGAATCTACTCTTTAATCCGCTTGTGGTCAGGAGCCATCGCATTACACATTTACTCATCTTATATTGGCGCAAGTGATCTCTTTAACATATCAACGTCGCTCATAAACTTTTGTTTTATCGTCAGTGAGGCACCAAAAACAAAAACCACCACTACCAACAACAACAACAACAACAACAACAACAAAAACAGCAACAAAAATCATTTTCTATGGGCTTCTCAAATTCATTGGAGTCAAATTGTGAAGTTGTTTAGCTGATTCTGGCTGGGGTGACCAACTGCAAAAAACGAACCTTTTTAATGGATGCTAACATGCAGACGATGGTAGCTACATGCTAGGTTTACATCGTTCTTCAACATAATAGGTTCTAAAAGCTAACGATGCGCTCAGTTTGTCAGCATCTCAAAGTGCAGCTGAATTCCTTTATTTATATTTATATATATAGTTAATGAACCGCAGGCTCTCGGAGCTTTGTTCCGTACACCTTCCACGATAAGACGGAGCTTTCTAACAAGAGCGCACAAAAGCAAACCCACAATATACAAATGTAAATATAAGTGTATATAATGTAATCTAAGCATGCGAGGTCATTATTTAAATTATACAACCGTTGTACTGGTTGTAAACAACAAATATTCGATTTTAATGGAACTTCAAGAAATAGTATTTTTCAATTAAGATGACTTGCCTTATGAATTTAATCCAAGATGTGCATACTTGTATATTTTGGAGTTCCTATACATTGTAAACTCAATTATCTATTATTATCTCTACCAGGGTAGGTCACTTTGAAACTGAGAAACGTGTTATGGTGTATAGTTATTCAAATGTGTGTTAGTAATGTTGCTTTCAGCAATATGTGGTTTGGGTAAGAAGTTATTTATTATAGGCTTAACAATTAAATAGGGAACAAGAACAGTAAAAACGAGAAGTAAACCTCAACTAAACTGAAAATGAAGATTAAGAGAAATATACTACACTCATATTGGATGTATATTAGTACAATATAGTATAGCAAAATAATAATCACGAGGTGAAATCTGGACTGTTCCATTTTACTGGGTGATTATTTCAGTATTGTATGAATAATGTTTTATATACCGCACAGATAGATCCTTGCCATTTGATTTTGGTTCCATACTATTTCTTAGTTTATTTCAACAATAAATTATACAAACTTTTAGACAATTTATAATTGTTTCAACAAGAAGGTATTGAACGAATGATAAAGTCATATCAGGAGCTGTTTAACAGCGGTTGGCTACAGCGCGTTTGGCAAACATAGCCATACGCGCGCGGTATTTAATGTAAAATATATTAGTACGCGCGAAGACTCCCCTCCTATATTAATTTTCTGGAGGTTCGGAACAAGGCAATATAAAGTATGACACATGACAGGTGTTCCACCAATCAAATGAAAAGGACATATGTGTACGGCTATAAATAATGTAGTAATGTTGCAGTGTTAAACTGCTTTATCAGAACCAGTCAGTCTGGTTACAGTTCTTAGTGAACACGTAACGCATCTCCCACGTAGCAGGAAATTAATGTACATTTTGCAGGCAAACTTTCACAACGAGATATTGCTTTAAACAATGTCCATAATCCATCCTCGTCAAATTATAGATTACAACTCTCCAATGTCACATTATTTATATTTATGCAGGCCTTCACACCCTCAAAGAATGAACAAAAAAATGTTTGCAGTGTACACGAAAAAAGAGTATTAGGCACAGCATTCCCTATTCTGCATAATTCAGAGTCAATACAAGGAGGTAATCCGTCATACCACTTAATTAGCATACGGGTACAATTGTATGAGCACTTTTTAATAATACAGGGTGTTTTCGAGACCGGAGACCGTATGAGGTCAGGCTTCGATTGATGGCCGTTTCATTCCCATAGGCGCACTATAGGACCGGAGCCACGATTGGAGCAAGATTAACGGCTTCGAAAAAACCCACTTACTTAGTATATCCATGGTAAACATTCACCGGGGTGTACAATACTTACACGTGTACCTGCTTTAATCTCTTAGAATGAAATAACTAGTATGGCAACTAAAACCAAGTTTCATATTGGAGTTAGTTATGGCTAGGGCTAAACTGACTTCGTAATGTCCGTACACCTAAATACTGTCAACCAACTGCCAAGCCGCGGCCAAAGATGTTCAATTTAATCACAGCCTGAGGTCGTTTCAATTACCACAAGGATTTGTGGAGAGGTACGGTCAGCTAATCGCATCTCACCTTATACTTCAACACTGTCAATCTTTACGAGTCTCTACGACGGGTCTAAACCAATGGGCTGATTTGTGATACCTGAATTCGATTCACTTTGAGTGTGAGTTGCAAAGGTTTATTATGCCAATGGGTACATGCTCAAAGCGCCCAGGTCTGAATTGACCCAAATCCGGATCAGTGGGGCCTGACCCGTATATGGGGCAGAATGATTCGGAACCTGTGTTAAACTGATGCAGAGTCCGAGTTAAAATCCCATTTTTTAACCACTTTCCGGATCAGCATGACTCAGAAATTGGACAGCCCCCCCCCCCACCTTGAATCTGGGTCAATTCTGACTGGGAGTATTTAGAGTGCAGTCGGCCAGTAATATTTGTAAAGACACTCAATAACCACATTTGGTGCATTGTGGACAATTTATTCCGCACATTCAATGCCAATAATTTTGCTACATATGTATATAACATCTAGGGTAAAATACTTCTTCAATTATTTATTTTCTTCTGTTTTGAAATGCTTCTTGGTATTCAGTGTAGTTATAAACATCCTTCCTTCGCGGTAAATATTGTGTAATGGAGTTTGTGTAACATTCAAGCTTGTTTTTCGGTCATCTAAGTGTCAAATGCATTACAAAAATGTAATTGAAGAAGATTGGGTGCGCATTGTTATTAATGTCGTGCTTAATGTTCGTGTAAAGAAATCACTCGACGTTTAGCCTAATCAAATATATGTATTTACGCCTCGAAAAAAGTCAGTAAGAAAGGGTTATCCGAGGGTGTACATAACACGTGTACTGATATCAAGGCTGCATATGACGTTGGTATCCGTTGACACGTTCGTCTGTGTAAACATGTGTGTACACTGGTGAAATCGAGACATTTTTGCTACGTTGCTTTTTATATACGCAATAAGAAATTGCTGTAAAAAAAGCCGCCCAGAATTATGTTGTGATGTACCATGTCCACAGTTGGCATTTGTCATCGTGAATTTGTCAGAAGCAAGATAATTGAGGTTACTTGTGTGTATCACCAATCAACCTATAGTTTAACGAAATCGGGTCACTCATGCAGAGGACTCTGAAATTAAAGTTTTAAAGATGTTTGTCAGCACAGTGGATTTCTACAAATCAAACAATCAACACTAAGACATGTTTGCAATTCCATTATGACATTGATCGATACAGGTTTACATGGGAACGGTTTCTTTAACACTAGATACAAAATCTCTGCCAATGCGCAACAGACGTCATATGTATATCGCTGATTGCTTCAGACCTTGTTTTCAAGTTTAGGAATTTTCAATTTCGCGGAGATGATTAAGGAAGCACCCACAAGCAGGGGAAAAAAACAACATAACTCTTCCGTTTAGGATCTGAAAAACCCAATCCATTTGTCAACTGGAGTGGAATTTGAACCCAGATTAAGCAGTTGAAGGGGAGTGGAAAGTGCCACTACTCCAGCCTGATCAAACAAGAAAACATGTTTGTGTCAAATTATGTCCGGACGAGCCGGGATACTCGACTCGATTTTGAGACAAAGTTGTCGCAGTGTGAAATGCAAGATACTTTTAAGAAGAATGATTCCCTGTGTGTGCGTGTGATAAAGGGGAGGGGGATTTTTATTGACGACACTTTCAAAGAACTTTACTTTATGTTCCATTAATCTCAAATTTTAAAGAGTACACCGGCTGAAAGGCAGTACTGGTTAAGTGGCTAAAACAAGCTAAAACACATTTTCCCCCTCAATTTTATTTGTCGTTCCAACTCGTGAAAATAATCAACATAAAGAAAGCATTCCAATAATCCTGTTGACTACCGTCATTTAACAAAAACAACATGTTTTACTTGTTGTAGTTATTATTTTATTTTCTACTTTATTTGCTATGAATTCTCATACGTGATGCTCTTGCATGAAGAGTTCTTTTCAACTAAACATTGATCGAAACTTTGATAATATGAAATTATACATAATAAGACATTGTACTAAAAAAAACTTTAAAAAAAACACCTGTCGCTTTACCTTCTCTTTAAGGGTTTTTGTGGTAGTGATGATTAATAGGCGGTATGTTTATTTTAGTGGAGAGAACGAGAGGAGAACTTGAGTGAGATTGATGATTGATTGAGGAGATTGTTTTTTCATTATTATTATTACTATTTTTTATTCGACTGAAGACAGCTTGTAATGTTCAGAGTGGGTTTATAAATGCTTTATATCTCAACCCTCTCTGTGACATGTCACAATACTGGTAACAGATTATGTGTAGTTTTATGGAAGACGGGACAAGTCACATGCTCTACCATACTGCACACGAAGACACGATCGAACTGGGCCTTCTCGCTGTAAAGACTTTGTTGAAGCTCTTTGCCAAGGAGAGTGCAATATGCAGTAATTGAAGTAAACAAGTTCGTGGCAAAGAATTCAACCCTGTTTAAATCGTGTGACTGTGAAAACACTGTAATAGCGAATCCCCAGTGTAACGTCAGCATTCCCCCCACGCTACGGTAAGGGCGACTCGACGTCACTCATACGATGTTAAAGGGCGGATAATGGTATTTTGTGGTGCGTATAGTTTTTCTGCGAGAGCGTTCTTAGAATGGGATTGTGGTGCGTTGTGGTGTCATTTGGGGGATTCCCGGTAGGTAGAGAGAGTGGTGAGATAACGCGAGAAATAGCGAGAGAACGACGCGAACGAGTTGGCATCTTTAATGACTTTAATCGGTGAATTAAAATGTACACTTTCAACAATTGGAATAATGTTGTATTTCTATTACAGAGAAACCACTCGGTGATTTTGTTAGGATTTCAAAAATAGACCTCTCGGATTGAGAAAAGGGGAAAAAAGAAAATGTAGAGAAAATTAAAACTGAATTTAACAAAATGGTAATAGGAGTATCTGCTGCAGACCTATTTTTCCCTTTCTGAGCATCGATTTATTGAGTTCGAACGCCACACGGCCGTGTTACACTATAGCTCCCCTTTGAATAGATATGTGTATTATTTGAAACGTGTCATTGAAACAGAGAATGACAAGAAAGAATGTGAGGGCTAAGGGGGAACAGGTCAATGGAGAGAGAAGGATGATGAAATTGTGGAATTTGCCGGGAATACGAATATGTTGTGATGCTTCAGGCCACACAGATGAAAATCAGTGTGAATTTAATAAAAGGGATGGTGTGTATACGGTTACACGTATCACTAAGGATTCTACTCCCAATGTAATTTGTTCTGATAAAGGAAACAAAATGCGCACGGAATCAGAGGAAACAGTCTTGAGATAACAAAAATGTTTAACTGAAAAGAGCTTGGATGGATTGCTACACCAAATGATATGAGTTTTCATTTATTTTTAGCAAGTTTTGAGGCCACCCTTTGGGAATGTATACTGGCGGCCTTCATGTCACCAGTATCAGCCGGCGCTGCAATCCAAGGAACTCTCTGTCTACAATACTGCAAATCCAGCAGTTTCAACCGTCGGACTCCATCCGTATCCACATCTCGGATAGAAATCAAAACACTTGAACTTAATTAGATTTGGAATTTTGCTGTTTAACTCTCTTGACTCGTTGGTACTTGAGGACAAAATTACCATTCCCCGTGTTTATGTTCGAATACAGCGCCCTTCAAGCTCCCAAGGTTAAAGAATTACCGCTCAGTTCCAATATATTCCGCGGTTTTAATCAATTTGGCTAATGGTTTGGACTCATCGGAGTTCATTAAAAATGTTGTTTTCATAGTTTTTCAAACTTGTTGCCGTTTAAGAACAGTATTTAAGTTTCGTACAGCATCGTCGACGTAGTTAATAAATAAACATAGGAACGTTTAAATAAGTTAAAATAACACTGATGTTGTTGAGAGACAACAACAAACGTTATTATAAAAACAGTTTTAAAAATCCTAACAATTTAAATACAACAGCTGCAGCCGCAACACAACCACAAAATAGCAGTAAATCAACACCAGAAAACAACAAAACAACTACAACCACAAGAACAACAACCACCACCACAACAACAACAACAACAACAACAACAACAACAACAACAACAACAACAACAACAACAACAACAACAACTACGACAGCAGCAGCAGTAACAACAACAACAGCAGAAACAACAATAATGTAGATATAAATAAGTGGAACCATAATTTTAAAAGGCTGTAGTATTATATTGGAACAACTTTGATATAGTGTAATGGTATTCAGTAATGCTATTTAGTGCATGATATTCAAATTATATGTAAAGGAAAAAAACATTAACAGATTTAAAAAATATGTACATTTGCATCTAAATGTCAACGATATTTTGATATGTACATGTGTCAAAGATGATATTTATGATATTTCGAACAGTGAGACATTATGGACAAAATGTATTGTGCCTAAAAAAACAAACGATTTTCAAATACAGGTATAATTGTAAATATATTTCAACAGCTTATCCAACATGGAAACAATTGTAAGTGTGTTAAAATTATGCGTAGAAAATATAAATTACTATTTCCTTAATGTTACACAAAACAATGTTATTTTATAATTTATGAGTGATGTTTTTGAATGTTTTACATCAATGTGTGATTCTTGAAAACAAAATATGTATGATGTTTCGAGCAGGCTATTTTTATTTAACTTTGCAGCTTTTGGGGAAGTAATTACTTTTCAGTCAGCTTTTAGTGTAAATATGTTTACGTGAGTCAAGTTTCATGTACAAGTGTGGTTTAATAAATAAAAAAATGATTATTCTCTACAGAATGCATGGCAATGGTTCGATTGTGAAGAACTCTCTTTTTAGACAACATTTTCAAATCGAATTCCTTCTTTTTTTAAATGATGTTTACGTACGACAGAGTGTTTAGAATGTTCGACTTTAAAATTTAGCCTTCGAGAAAGACTCTAGTAGGGTTGAATCGTCAGGCAATAAACTGTATACGTTTTGCATTTATAACATAGGTCATTTTGGTTGGTAAGCAGTTTGCAACAGCTTATTCAAGTTTCTCACTTAAAAATGTGTTTGTTTTTAAATTATTTATAACATGTGGTTCTTTCTAATGAAGAGAGATGTACAATTATAGTATAAGAAAGACACACCGCATCATTTGCTGCAACAATAGATCAGTGCACACAATGACTTTTGGTATCAATGAGAATAGATTAAAACATTTGCTTGTTGAAACAGCGCCCAAGCGTATTTCACGTTCCACCTTTCAAACACAACCCGTGAAGTTGTCATCAATCTGATGGTCACTTTTTGTTGTGAAAACAAAAAAGAACAACTTAAGTTCCGTTGGGGATCAAGCGCACAGTCACATCAACCCTTATTTCGATTGTTACAAAGGAGATTTATGGTTTTAAAAAATAAGCTAATTCCTTGCGACCTGAAGCCCCACGGGACCCGGATCAGGTTAAATCCCGACCCGGAAGTTTATTTAGAGATATTAAACAAATAGGATTTTAACTTGGATTCCGCGTCAGGTTGACCCATTTCCGGGTCATTTTGACACAGACTACGGGCCCCAGCGGAACCCTGATCCGGGTCAAATCAAACCCGGAAGTTTTTAGAGTGCATGCTTCTCCGGAGGATTGGCACTAGTGACACCTTTCTTATCACTGAGCTCTCAGATTGAAACTGTAATAAATGTGCTTCCCGGTAATCACTCACACTGCAATTTATCTCCAGACAACTCTAAGCATGGATAGATAACAATTACAGCTCGACATTTGAGTAATGATTGAACTCAACAGGCAGACGAAACATTACAGAAAAAATGCTATCGGAAGAGCATGATGTCATTATATGCCCTTTGCTATTGACATGGGTTTAAAAGTTTCAACTCCATCGGAAGCTGGGGCAGGTCTGCACTGTACAATCAATCATAAGTCAGGCAGGATACATCAATATAATACTCACTTCACGGAATTGCACTGTACTTTTTTCCAAAGCTCGACTTCATGTCAGGCAAATACGATGCACCAATCATCATGTTAAATGATCCAATCTCTTAATAAAATTTGTGTGGGTGGGTGTGTGTGTTTGTGTTGTTTGTATGTTTGCTTGTTGGGGTGTTGGGGTGTTTGTTTGTTTGTTTGTTTGTTTGTTGGGGTGTTTGTTTGTTTGTTTTTGGGGGTGTTGGGGTGTTTGTTTGTTTGTTTGTTGGGGTGTTTGTTTGTTTGTTGGGGTGTTGGGGTGTTTGTTTGTTTGTTTGTTTGTTGGGGTTTTTATACTTATTTTTTTTTCGAGGGGAAAAAACGATGACTCGATCCGCCAATTTCACCCAGTGCAGGTTACTTACAAAAGGTTAAAAAACAAACAAAAAAACGTAAAATCTCTGTTTTGTCTTCACCAAAATAAAATTAATTTGGTTTGAAAACTTTCTGGAAATGAAACAAACGGATGCTCCAAAATGACTAGCACTGAAATTGGCATAACACTGAAGATTTGTAGAGCGAAGACGAATGAGATATCTTCATTTTTTTTATCTGAGAAGTAAACCCCAAATAAAGAAACCCACGTGATCAGCTACTGGACCCACTCATACTATAGGCTCCTTCCGAGGTTGGATTCGAACTACAAATGTGAAAGGCGAAACAAGATACCTCGTAAGACAACCTGACCTGTTGGCAATGACTGAAGTGACTGTGCACCTGACTAAAATCTATCCAGAACACCTTCCAGGGCAAGTCTGTGGTCGTTTTCGAAACCACGGTTTGGGCTTTCACCCCAGACTCTGACCGCCTGTTTGAAGCTCCTTATACCTGAAGCTCACGTTTTCAATATAATTGCCCACGCCCAAGCTCAAGCCCAAGCCCAAGCCCAAGCCCAAGCCCAAGTTCAAGCCCAAGCTCAAGCCCAAGCTCAAGCCAGCCATGAGACATGAGTTGACAAACTTAATATTAAACACAATGAGAGTAACAGTAGTAGCAGAAGAAGAGACTTCTGCGATAATTCGAATATGTGCAAATTTTAAGTTGTTTGAATTCGTATCTATCTGCAATGTTGTTCAATATTGCCAAACATTTGACATTTTCTGTGATCGATTGTTCGTATAATGTTACCTTTGATTACAAGCACATCTTTTTAAGACCAGGGGATCGGATAACATTGCTGTAAAGTGCTGCCCCCAATGCCCCCAATTCCAAACTGGCGCTTGTTCGTATTTCCTTCTGTCCAGCCGCACTGCGTGACGTCACCAAGAGTTCAAACAAAGTGAAGAAATTAACAGCAAGTACCATGCTGCGCGTTCAAAACGAGGACTTGCTCCAATGAAGCACACAGAAGAACACTGTCTTCTCATGACATC
Organism: Pisaster ochraceus; assembly: GCA_010994315.2. Classification (NCBI taxonomy): domain Eukaryota; kingdom Metazoa; phylum Echinodermata; class Asteroidea; order Forcipulatida; family Asteriidae; genus Pisaster; species Pisaster ochraceus. The sequence goes on from CM021533.1 coordinate 383,197, forward strand.
ACTTGACAGGGGAACGCCAATAAGTTGTGGGTTGACAGACACCCGCCAAAAAACATTAGCTGCCAAAGTGTTACGCAATGCAAATCTCCAGTGACCATTTCCCTCGGCGATATTTTGTTGTAAAGCTTTAATTTCGACGGATCCCTCGGTTTTATCAAGTTAAATGGATCACGTACAAGTATGAAAGTGACATCGATTAATAATAATGCCGCTCCACATTTCTGCCCACGCTCGCATGTTGGCCCCGTGACATTGGGCCATTTCTCCACCCTCCGTTAATACAATTTCATAGAGCATGCTGAAGCACAAAAAGTAGCCACGCGTAACAAAAGTATGCTTACCAGAATAAGGTTACCGGCCGAATTACCATGTCACGAACACCATTTCTGATTGGTATCCTGCTCTTTTTTGCTAAGCACACAATTTGTAAGCAAAATTATCTGCTCAAGCAATTTTGTAGAGTTGCGCAGCAAAAATATTGCTTAAAAAAAAAACAAGATACCAGTCACAGACTGTAAATCTGGAATGGTATTTTGGGTGGTAATCTTATTTTGGTAAGTGTGCTTTTTGTGCCTAGCTACTTTATTGTGCTTTTAAGCAGCTATGAAACTGGGCCGTGGTTTTGCGAATAAAGAAAATAGAAATGTTCTGGTAATTTTCAGCCCAGCATTGTTAAACGTTTAACCCTCAATATAATTGTTATGAATCTATAATCAGCGTTTGTGTTAATTAAATCGTCCTAACGATGAGAGGATAGGGATATATCGAAAGGAAAACAAATACAATCAAAACAAACAAACAAACAAACAAACAAACACCCCAACAAACACCCCAACACCCCAACAAACAAACAAACAAGTCAATAAGTCGCCATAACGCATGCACACACACACACTCCATGATCAGTGTGTTAAACACGCGGGAAGTTATACAAAACTCATTTCACATCGAGCAAAAAGGTCTATGTGACAACGTTACATTAGACACTAGCCAGAGAGCCGTTGAGCCGTGCTAGATCTCACGTTTTCTGGAAAATTACATTTCAATTCAAAATGTCAAATCACTCATCGGGTTTGCGTATTACAACTTAATGGTTTATTGGCTACTCGTCTTACTACCCATCCGCACATGATCAGACGACGTCAACCGTCTCTTGGTCAATCATTTATCGATGAACTGACAATGTCTATCGCAACATTTGATACTAACCAAAGTGTTCGACATGGAACGCTATCATTTTCCGAAAACCACTATGACTGTTATGTCTGACCCACTGCGTCCGACAAACCATCTTGGCTATCCATAATGTCCAACCCATTTAGTCTGACAACTCATGACGTCTGACACATTTGGTCAAAGCCATTATGTCCAACCCATAGTGTCAAAGGAACTTAGTCGGACGTAATGGTCCATGTCGGACATAAAAAGTGCGTAACATATGTCTCTTTATTTTGTCGACGACTTGATTCCAAAAGTCTTTGGGATCAACAAAAGAAAAGAAAGGGGAAACAACAACTGGCTGTTCTCAAACAAAGAGAGGTGGAAGAGGTGCCAACGTAATGGTAGTACCTCTTATCATTCTCAAACAAAGAGAGGTGGAAGAGGTGCCAACGTAATGGTGGTACCTCTTATCATTCTCAAACAAAGAGAGGTGGAAGAGGTGCCAACGTAATGGTGGTACCTCTTATCATTCTCAAGCAAAGAGAGGTGGAAGAGGTGCCAACGTAATGGTGGTACCTCTTATCATTCTCCAACAATTAGAGAAGGAATATGTGCCAAGGTAATGAGGTACCTCTTGTCATTCTCAAACAAAGGCAGAAAGAAGAGAAGCAACCGAAAGGGTGGTACCTCTTATTAATCTACAACAGTGAGAGAAGGAAGAGGTGCCACCCGATGGTAGTACCACTTGTCATTCACTAGAAATGGTTACCACACGACTTCAACCCACCTCCATCTGCCTTTAATTAAAATATCAAGTAACAAACCACAAGGGAAACTGACTGGGTACATGCTTAATTAATTAGGGTTTGAACAAAGAAATTAAAAATAATAATATTTACATTGACCTGAATATTGGAATACCCCCCAAAGGACATTTATGAATGTTCTCAAACAGTTGCAGGTCTTTTAAACGTCAACTCGATTAAAAAAATAATCTCTCTAGCTGCAGCTATGACTGCTGGTACACGTGGTGCCGCCGTAGGATTTTAATTGAGCATGTCTTGGAGAGTTAATTAAGTAAATAAATTATCTTCCATAGAACTCCTTGAAATATGCTTTGCATTTTGGTTGTTTACTACTAATATTTCATATTTAGCATTTACATATATTTAGCATTTACATCAAGACTTTACACCTATTATTTCGAAAGGATATCAATACGGGACTCTTAAAATGCCCAGATCCCAACAATTGATTCGCGCAGAATGGGCTGACTGTCAGGGGGAAAAAAGTGGCGTTCGAAATGGCAATAGTATTTGTATTTCCCTCAGGCGCTCCCTATGTTGATGCAATGCAAATTATATCAGAATCAAAAGAGGGAAAAATTGGCGACGTCATGATACCTACTTGTTTGTAGCAGTGCTTTACTGCATACCTGCCCGTCAATATTTATAACATATTGGGCGTCTTTCCAGGCAATATCGTGAATGATTGACCGATATTTGTTCTTTCGTACGTGAGAACTCGCTACTATGTGAAGGTATACGGGACCATGCTTATAATCACGCTCCCTGATCTATCTACTTCTCTTTTTTATGTTGGTTGGGGTGAGGCAGGAAAAGCTCGCCGGCACACGCAAAATAAAACTTAATTCAGTAAATTAGCCACGGAGCCCGCCGCGGGGAATAACTGCGATTTGTAGCCAGCCTCTTGACGGCGTTAGAAGGATAACAAATTATGACGAGGTCCGGGGACCGAAGGATTCCAGCTCTCGACGTTGATATGACTTAATGACAACCTTTGAAGTCGTCACATGCTTTAATTTCTCAAGGGAGTATTAGGCGGCGCTTCAACAACTTCACAGTTTTGTATTGGACAAATCTTTTTGTATATTCTTTGTTTGAATAATTATCACTGAAAATTGAAAATATTAGTTTCTTCTTCAACAGAAACTCATTGAATTAAACATCCGGATCATGTTATTTGTTTAGAAATGAACGATTCGTCGCATGAGCATTCAAGAGTCAAAAGGAAGCAATTCAATGTCAACAGCTTAACATTCACTTGTCGATAAAGATCAATAAAAGGGACATGCACGTTGCTTTCGGATTGAGCGCTTTGGGCTAAATATGGATGGAAAGATGTTTTACAAGTAGAATAGAATGATTCACACAAAAAGGCCTCGAATTTGTGTTTCACAGAGTCTGCATGAATAGTAAAATTCGATTATTGCAACGTTAGCTTTGGAGGTCTTCAAAGGACTTTTCCACTCTACTCTCTCTGCAGGATGGGTATCTAATAAAAAATACTGTCAGTAAATCTCTCAGACTGACATTTAAAGCTTCCTACCAATGATCACCACTACTGTCGTTTGTCTTTAAAATAAATCGACAGTTCACAACTCGGATTCCCTATTACCAACACCACGCTTATAACTTCACTTTTAAGTACAAAAAGCTGCGAGACAATGGGTGCTACAATTAAGGTATTTTACCATTGCAGAAATAATCAGGTTTCTTCACGAACATTATTAATTTATAAAACATTTATATACCAATAGTTACAACGGACAGATTTTCATATTAACGCGCTGTTCCATCACTTGTGAGATTCATGGGGTGTTACACGTTGTCCCTTTTATGGTGGAGGGGCTACATTTTTGTTCATGTTTTTCGGAGGAGACACAATTTCTACATGACCCCTCTTGGACACACACTCAAAACTACGCCCTTTGTCTGAAACAAAACCAAGCCCTCGGAAATTCAGTCTATAAACATGCTATATGCGGTAGAATATTGACTAGCCAATTATAATGCTTAAAATCAGCCCCAAATAAAGTATTTCGCGGCCACAGACAGATTTCTGAAACATAAGCAGCTGAGATTAGTTCGTCTTGTCGGTGAACGGCAGAGAGACAGAACGCCGGAACCGGTTGGCTTAGAAAAGGCCCAATTTCCTACTTCAGGAACCTCAGTTCTGAAATAGCCACAAATTTATGTTTGTTCGACATCAAACGTCTTTCGATTTACTATTGTAGAACGGCCTTCGACAAGGGTTTGGGTTTTTTTCTTCTGAAGAGTATTGTCTACTACCCTTTTGAAGTATGTTTCCTGTTGCATAATAGAAAATAACACGATGTTTCAATTTATTCATTTTTTTAATTTTCTTTTTCTTATACCAGCATGTACAAGTATTTGGTTTTACCATAAGAGGGCGCTGTTGAATGATCTGACAGTGACTGCGTATGTCAGAACGGGATGTCAAGTAACCTTGGCTTAAGTGCTGAAGTTTGATACAACAGTTTGATCAACAATAGTTGAATAAATTAACCTATTTTTAAATGAAAAATTATTTCCAATTATAACCGATTGTTTTGTTTGGAGTTTTACTATTATTTTTTTAAAATCTTTATGTTAATGTTTGGGTCAAAGGGCTCTTGACGAAATGAGTCCGAGACTGGCCGACACCAACTGACAAGGATCCATAACGAACGAACAGAAACGGAGCAACGCAACGGGGAAATGAGTCTTCACGGAGTAAGTGCATTTTGAAGCGTGTGGATTGAGTACTTTATCCAACAATCCTGAGAGCAGAAGTGACCCACGTGTCTTAATGGCAAACAGATCCAGTGCTATTTAAAAGCAATATCTGCAGTTAGTTCCATCCAGAAATCCCTAGACTATACGGCTTGGATGATTGCAATTTATACCGGTTTAGCCAGTGTCTCATGGGTTTATAGGGGGTATATTCCTTTGCCCCGCCTCTTTTTATATGTCCCCTTACCTTTCAGAGCGATCATCAAATGGTGTTTAAACCAGAGCTTAAGAGTGGGGGCTGTTTTTTTGTAGAATAGAAGCCGTATCGACACAGGACATCGAGATAATGAACTTCATTTCATGGACACTTACGAGGAATGTCGCCGTCGGTAAGAAAGATTTCGATTAATGCCAAACGGGTTTTGACTCTATCCTCGTGGCGAGTACACTGTCATATCAAGTCGACTGTTCTGTATGTAAACCAACGGGGGAGAACAGAATCACCACAAGATGAATCGATGAACCGGCGGCAATATCATTACTCTCCTATCTAGCAGGAATCTTAAAACGACGAAGAAAACATGGCTGCCTGGGATACTAATATCCCTTCTACCGGACCCAGGAAAAAAAGACAACCTTTCGCCATGCCTGGAGGGACCAGGTGCGGGTGACCAGGTACCGGTCATTCCCCGGTTCTCCGGGTCTTGTTGTTGTACTATAATTTCAGGTGTGGCGGAAACTTTGATTGAAATTTGAAAGTCGGGGATTGGGTTTCAATTTCGAGGCCGCAGGAACTCCAAAATAATAACCAGTTTAAAAGGATCGGGTTCAATAATCTTGGAGGTAGCGGTTGTCAGGCAAGTCTTCTTGATTAAGTATAGTTTTTTTTCTCTCTCTCTCTCTCTCTCTCTCTCTCTCTTTTTATTGGGTGATTCACTGCGTTGGCCCAGGGATGAGAACACCCGTCAGTGCAACAAGTCAGCTGTAGACCTACTCGTCCATAGTCAAATCATCTCGAAGAAGAACACAGATATATACGATCAGATGTTTTCGATTGAGATATCTTAGCGAGAACGACGAGAAGAATTATGAGATAGAATTATCCCTCCATCAGTCATGATGACCGATGAAACCGAATGGAGACGGCACTCCATTATCGGCCTATTCATTCGTCATTTTGAAGGAGAATTTTTTGTTCAATTATGAAAATAGCAACTTCAATCCAATATTTTCGTCTTCTCTACACATTCATCACAGTGTGATTAATCTGCGTTAATAATAATAATAATAACAATATGTATTCGGGCAAAAAAATGTACATTTACCAATATTAAAATAAAATAAAATATAAACTTAAGTTAAACAACAGTGGGATACGCAGGACAGCATAAAAGTTATAAAAAGAAAATAACTGTCGCCAAAAGTCTCTCAAATCCCCCATAAGCAAGGAGTATTGAGGCAAGATAGGGCATAGACATACAACAACAAAAACACTACAGATCAATGACAAATCACATAACAACTTTAAAAAACCAACACAACAGAAAGAAGAACACAGTGAGACACCGAAGAGTCTTTAAAAAGAGCAAACCTAGGCATCAAAATGATTCTCAAGCATAAACACTTCGGTGAAGTGGAAGATTTGTGAAGTCAGGTGCAGAGCGGTAGTCAACAACAACTACAACAACAGCAGCAGCAGCAACAACTAACATGAAACTGTTTTTTGTAACTCTATGTTACGCAGAATGCAAACATTCGTGTCCATGGTTACTGTTATGTGAGTTAATGTAAGTTTCTGCATATAACCCAATTTTCTATTTCTTACTAAAATCAAGGACATTAATTTTCTTCGTTCAATGTCTGAAATTAAAGCTTTGCCTCGACTGCAGGAAAATTTCCACCATCGAAATTGCCACAAAACCGGGCGATGCATCTTACGGGCCTCTGTAACTTCAGACAAACAGATAGATGAAACCGGATCCATTGCTACACCATGGCTTCACCGTGAGCAAAAAGAAGTTATTCGTATTATCTTCGGCATGTATGTGATTAATGTGGACTCGCATTGACAAATCTGTCCGTCTGTTTACGAAGGCTTCTCAGCGCACATGTGTTATTGCCATGCGATTCCCACCAATCCCTTCGGAATCAATCCAAATTTATTCTCCCATTTTTTGAACTATTTACTTGGATTGGTACAAGGGAGGAGACAGCAGCGGCCCCTTTGGGGGAAATCACTTTGTTTTCATCAACAGCCTGAGAAAATACGAGGATACCCAAAATATCGCAGTGTTTATGATTATCACCAAGGGGAGCTGGACATGCATCTCGATTTGCAGTGACATTTGATATCAAACTAGAAAACAAAAATAATAAACGGTTCCTGTCTTTTCTTTGGAACATCTACATGGAATAGCCTCAATCTGAGTATTAAATAATGTAATATTATGGGTACTTGTAAAATATTGTATTGGACTAATGAGCTATTTAGCCATATGTTGGCGGTCTCCTAATTCTTAAAAATAAATAAATTTGTTTTAAAATCTAAAAACACCCTAAGAAAGGTAGTTTACTGTTACAGTTCTATCATTGGAGTCAATTTTAACAACTGTATGTGTCCAGCCCCCAGCGAGAACAGCTCATTCAAATCTGACAGTGCTACCCAGGTGAAATAAAATTAAATTAATAAATTATTAATAAACTTGTTTAAAATCAAAAACACCCTAAGAAAGGTCGTCCGCTGTTACAGCTCTCTTTGGATTTCACCTGTAGATGGCGCTGTGCACATTCTTAAGGACGGGATTAACAACCGCCACTACTGTTGCTATGAGGTACGGGTATGGAAGGATCTTCATCTGGAGACTGGTAGTGGGGCGGGTTTGAGCCGCCGCGCCCCCTTGGATGGACCGCCGTCTGAGACCGTGTTAGAATTGGCAGTTGCTTCACGTGGCTGTTGCTTCACGTGTTGATCCAGCCGCAGCCGCAGGCAGGCACGAAGAGGTTTTTTGGGGTGTCTACACCATATATTTGCTACTTATATCAAATGTTATCTTTACTATAAGATACTGTTTACGATATTGTTGGAACATTTTGGTTACTTTCACACACAGCAAGTAAGACAATTATAATACAAAATAAGTACTTGGAACGTTATTAGCAACGGCCGTTCGATACAGAAATCTTCTTTAAACCAACGTTTAATATTACTTTCTTCAATTTTCTAAAACAACAGAGGGCGTGTTGACGAGCAACAAGAATGCAGGCTGAGTCGAGGAAGCTGCATAAAGAAAAGACCTGCGCCTAAGAAGTGCGGTTAATTTTCTTTGGCAGCCACAAGGGCTCAGATATGGAGCCATTTGCTCTGATTGTTTTCTGCAGAGGCAGTAATGAAAGAATTGCGCCTGGAAGAATAGCGTAAGGCTATATACGCTTTTCTTTCAGGTACGCAAAAAGTAAATCTTGTCCCAGTAACAGAAGATTGTAAACAATGAAATGGCTCCTAAAACAAAGTATGGTATTAATGTTAATTCTGTTGTTAGGAATATCCCCATAAGACATGTTTTCCCATTTCCATGCAGAATTTAGCTATCCTATGTTGACGTGTGAGTTGCACAAAAACAATCGAACTTTCACCGACGCCCAGATTTCTTAAAACACAATTTTGTACATTAATTGTTTACGCCCGGCCCCTATTTTCGGTGAAAATTTCGTTCGATACACCCTTTACCTCACGGACCTAACCATGTTTCTCTTGAATTATATTCTTCGCTTTCGTCTTTCGACGATTTTCATAAAGTTGGTTGAGTTTATCGGAATCTACATTGGGGTGAAAGGTTACGTTCAAAGGGTAAGTCGGCCTCCTCGGAGAGTTGAAGATTTTGTAAATTCGTCAAAAAAAAACCACAAATCATTCCCAACTCCAAGACATGGCTTTGACATTGTGAGACCTCTCGCTCGATAATGCGCAGAAACAAAAAGGCCTATACTCAAATATTGATATAAAACACACAAACATGGTACTCGTTGGTGTGTTAAAAAAATTAAAAGAAACGTCCATGTATTTGCACAGTGTTTATATCGTTGGTGATAAAGAATGCCACCTTAAAACCAGCGAAAGGTCCAAAATTACTTCCCACATCGAAAGTCTTTCGACTTGAAACCTTTTGGAAAGTGGGTAATTAAAAAATTACCAACATCTCAGAACACGGACGCTGCGTCAAAATTCTGAATGGGGGCAGGAGGGAAGGATGGGTGCTTGGGAGACGATGTATCTCCCATGTTTCACAAGAACTGCTTCATCAGAAGATAGTTTTTCAGCTTTAATATAACCCATAAACCCGCATCAGCGTTTAGGGGCTTAAGTCAACAGTAAAACTAAATAGCATGTATTACAACTTCCCGAAGCCTTTCATTCATGGTGAAGGTCTGACAAAATTTGTCGTAGTAAGAATAAATGGCACACAAAACAAGATACACCGCCCTCTGTCGACCTTATCTTTAGACTCCCCTTACTTTCCAAACATGTGTTTTTAGTCAACGCACTGTCTCGAATGCCCATGTAGTTTTTCCCCATTCTCCCAAGATGTATGACATTGCCAACAGTAAACGGTTTTAAAATGCGTTTAAAGTAATCTGAGCGCAAGAATAAAAGACACGGTGCCATTAGTATGTAATTGGCCCATGGCAATTGAATCACACCCTTCAAATTAAAATGTTCGGATTTGTTTTCGTCCCCCACCCCTCTGTACAATGCGATGACAGAGTGTTTGCCAGTATGGGTGACAGCCAGGAGTACTATTTACCCCCAGCAGTGGCCAACTTCGCATCTTATGTCTCATACAAGGCATGTATGACGCTTGTGACGGTGTTGATGTTGGGGTTACTCGATTCAGGATGTCAACATAGCTTGCTATACAGCGCTCCAACTCGACTTAATGATCGTTGGATTCAGTAGAAAAACAGGTACCCAACAAATTGTATCGAATTTTACTATAGTCTGCATGACGTTTGACACGCCGGGTGAGCTGCATTAACCCTGTCGTTGGGATCATCCCATTATTATTCTTTGGGATATCTCAACTATAGTTGGGCCAACCTCATCAATGGTTGGGCGAAATTTGACTATAGTTTGGGATCAGCCCGACTATATTCGGGATATCTCAACTTTAGTTGGGCCCATCCCATTAATATTTCGGCACAATTAGACTATGGTTTGAGATTTGTATGGTTTGAATAGGCCAATCACAGTAACGTAGTATGTGATATTGGATTTCATAATAAGTAAAACGGGAATTCATGGTTACTACTCTATATGGTTATTACTCTAAAACGTTGATATGTCATATCTCTTCACACGGATTCGTACAACTAAAGTTAACAGCATCGGACCGTATATGTAAGGCCTACAACATTTCTCTGACGTATCACGTGGTTATACTGCCTGCCCATGTTCTGCCCATTTAAGAGACAAGATACACACTGCACAGTGGCAAATGCGTATAATGTTTTAAGTTTAAAATAACACTCGGACATAGATTAAGCCTTGTGGTTGGTTTAAAGTGGCTCACGTGATGTCTCTCATGTTTGGTAGAAAGCCAAGCAAACGCACAATCTATACCCGTAGCAACCAATGAACTATACCCGTAGCAAACAATTTACCATATGGTAAATTGCCAGAGCAATTTAATTAAACGGGGTATAAGTACATCAGCAGATTTTGAGATCCCTATTAAGATCTATATTTTAATGTAAAACATGGGGTGTGATAACACAAATATTTTTACTCGTACTATGGTGTAAACTACGACTCCCTCTGTGATTTACCGAAAGTACTACTTCCGCTCGGCTTCGCCTAGGGGGACAAAGACTGCTCCTGCGACAGCCTCAAGCGTCGTAGCTTTAGCCATATTACTAAAAGCAGTCAGTGAGTCAATTTTTCATTTACAACGCTCATGGAGATTCCACATCCAACAATAATGGTCATAGCTCCCGCCCCCCGGCCCCGATCAATAATGACACTCATTGCGCGGTATGCAATATTTATTACTATTATTATACTCATATTTTGTTCGGCCAATTTTTCAACTAACATGCAACAATTTAATGAAGTAATATTTGTTACTCTTCCCTGACTAATGATGTAATCGAACAGTACCAGAAAGGCAAGAAATCAGATGACAATATTACCACAATGTGACTCGAAAGCCTTTTCATCCAATATTAAAATGGGGAAAAATTCCCTAAATAACTAATAAATCAAATATGATAAAAACATTGGGCGGGGAAGCGGGGAGGTTATGTTTGGTGTCAGGTGGCAAAAGCATTACGGCCAGGATTGTGTAGGATGATGAGGTCAGATGAAATGGGTCTAGCACCACCATCAATCATTCAAGTCCATGGTTGTTCCGGTCATAGAGCACAGACCTTGACGCAGCGGTCATCATCTGCCCTGACCATCCATGTTGAATTAATCAATAAGGAAATTTTTTCGTGCTGATATGTTCGGATTAAAACTGACTCGCGTCTAATCAACCAACAAGAATCGTGATGCTCACCGTGGATGAATGACAAGTCTTGGTCTCGAGTGCACCCATTCTATACCATCCACCCCTATCGTGGGAACACGCTCGAGTAGGCTATTAGCCTGGCAGATTCCAAGGGAAGTTCCTAAATTAACTTTTACGAACTGACAGCAGCATTTAAATGCACAAAAATAATAACTGTCCTTGGGGTTACCGTAGCGAGAAGCTTGCGAATCATGTCTACAAAGTCGAGAAAACCGGCGCCATGTTGTTTTTCGGAGCCACTGAAAGTCAATTTCGAATCCTCATTGAGTGTCTTATGACATAAATTATAAAATACTTAGAACCTTAACGAGGGAAATTTTGTTTATTTATCTCGTCAGACTGTATTCCACGTCCTGTTCTTTTTGAATCATTGGTTTTTATTTTTCCCGCATGATCGCTTAGCTCGTCGTATTTGATGACGCCAAAGTACCAGCCATTTTTGCCAAAACGAATAATAAACGCACGACTTAGGATTAGACTTGACTCACGCGTCTGACTTTCGTTTTTTAGTCTGTATCCCCGTAATACAGATTGTAGTTCGTGTACATCAGTTACGGAATAAGCATGGGACCTGACTAGTGAAAAAAAGCTAAATTGAAAGTGAAGTGCGACAAATTTTATCTCTATTATGACTGCAGGGAACCCTGCAAAAACAAAAATTATAAGCATATTAAACAGATTTAATAACATATTTAAAACACATTTTGTTAATATCAACACAATTGATTCACCTATTTTGTTGAGTACATGGTTAACAAAAATATTGCAATTATAAACCGTGCAAGTCGTTTGCGTACTCGAACAGTTCGGGACCACTTTGGTCCCACGCAGATTGCTTTAAAGCGTGAAGGAAACAAACTCGCGAATTTTAACTGTCCAACTGTGCGATTACGTGCGAGACTTGCACAGTCTATGGTGGTGTGTTTGTTTAACTGGGACGACTTAGTGCTGTCTGTAGTAGATAGTTTTCAATGCGCTGCCGTGCTGTATTGGTGGGTGTTAATGCGCGTTCATTCCCAACCAATTGTTTTCCACAATGTTAATCCTTATTGATCCTTTCTGATTACTTTTTTTTTAAGGAGCAACTCTTATTCTTTGAACAGACTCTTCCCCACGGGGCAAAACGGTTTAGTGCCTGCCGTACTCATAACTTTTGTATAATATTTCACGGTTAAGCTATAACGTCATCTCTGACGTAAATGTTTGATTCTAAAGCTCCACTTATTCCGACTTAATTCAAGCGAAAATTAAGTTTGGGCCGATCTCATGCGGCCCCTTTCACGACAGCTTATCGCCGTCGCAGTAGATCAAAAGCGTAAAATGCATTCACAATGTAGCTACCAATGAAAACTAAATAAATACTATAAATAAATAAATAAATAAATAAACAAATAAAAGTACAAACTGTACCAGTGCCGCCGCACCAACACGCGGGGCCCCGATTACAAACACAGCTTCCTTCGTAGCCGGAGGTTCTTATTTGCAAAACAAATTAACTTGGCTGAAGTTTCATTTCATCTGATGATCTTTTGATGAGTTTTGTTCACCTCGGAAACCATTTCTGAGGATTGCAATTTTGTAAATGCCAACCTTGAAGAAGCAACGTCCCCCCCCCCCCATCTCTCTCTCTTGTTTACCCTTTCTTTTATAGTGCACGTGTCAGGGATGGATCGTGCCTTGACTCGCCTGTGTACAGCTCAAAGGTATATGATACCCGATGGTAATTTTGGAAATCAAATAAACTGTATTTCCTCTTGGAGCTTTCTATTTATTACCTATAGTAGAATTGTTGGTTGTCAATTTACACTCAGTTTTTTCTTTATTTCTTTCAATTCAACTTCCCCAAGTAACATGAAACGTTCACAAAATACAACACGCCTACAGTATTACGGAAGTAAGATGCACACATCACTCCATCAGAAATACTAATTTCAGCTAATAGTTTTGCCTTTACGCAACTTAGGCCTGACTATTGATAAAAGCTTGTAGTTCTTTGAGATGTCAGATGGTGGTGGGGTGTAATTGGACGTCCTTTCGACCAGGGGTTGTAGGGGTGTGCCCCCTTCCCCACCCAAATATTAAACTAAAAGTTGGCAGGTTGAGACCCAGTCGTAGATTTATAACACATGCTCAAACTGAGTGGGAAAATAAGTAAAATCTGATAAATTGTCGATGCTTAAGCTAACAAACAGATACTAACCTACACAAAATCAAGAAATACACAAACCGTCATCATTTTTGAGATAATTCTGTTTCAAGTCTCCCCTTTTTTTTCAGCCAGGACTAAAAAAAAAACCACCTGTGCATATCTCAAGAATCGCAATACGCCATTTTAGGAGTTCATGCACTCATTTCTCGGAAACACTCACACTTGCAAACCTAAAGCCTCCAGTTGCAACGACACTCCCACAAGGAGATTCGTAACAGACCGAGACACTGCAAGGGTCGACTTTGTTGATATACCGCCGTTTAGAGTTCAAAGTCAACATTATTTTTAAGGACGCTAATTTGCTTGGAGACTCCTCGTATCAGCATAGTTGGAAAGGGTTAATCTGGCGTGTACCATAACTTAATTGGTTTCGTGTGGTTGACCGTGCACGCAGGAAAATGGTAATATTGAAGCAAAGTTGTACAGCCATGATGGTGTTTTAAGGTGACAAGCAAACTGTATTATTGTTTTCGATATATGGTGACGACTGTTTATTTATGGTCAAACGTTGGTACCAAGACGAAGTACAAACCCATCGTTATCGGGGAAATATATACCCGCAAACCAAAGTCATCCTCGAAAAAGTTCTGCATAAAATATTACAATCTAGACCTATCGTATCTTGCGACTGAAGACAAACCGACGTTTTCCCGAAGTCGACTGTTTCCACGAAGTCGACTGGTTTCCCGAAGTCGACTGATTTCTCGAAGTCGGCTGGTTTCTCGATATCATGATCCCACTTCAGTAAAACTTCCGTTGGTTTTAGTTTCAATATCTTGCTTAATATTTCAAGCTTGACTTTGTTCCATTCCATCCAGGTCTTATACGAATACTTCTAGACATGACTGCTGTAAGTCCATTAGCCGTGTAAAGTAAGGTTGCCTTTAGGGTACAATTGTCACGTGCTTGTGTGTTTGTTGTTGATGAGGTTGCTACTGTTATTTGGTTGGTTGGTTTGTTTTAAGTTATATTATTGTGTGTACCAAGGTTTGGCGTTTTATAGCTCTCCTTACTGTTCGATCGCCTACACGCTGGACCAATCGCTCTCACCGAACGGCCAGTTGCCGGCAGCTCGCTGCTGTCTGCAGTACACTTATTCGTGGTTTACGTGCTGCCCTGCTAACAGACAGTTGACATTGGTTGTTAATAATATTGCTTGTCTGGTTTGTTGACTTGAGTGTTGGGTGGGGGGGGGGGGGTTCCATGCTGTTGTGCGTATTTCTCTCACAGGGTTGCTTACATGCCCGGTGCATTAACGGACACATGAGACGGTTGACGCTTAAGAATGACGAGGGAGCATCAACTATTAGGGTCCCCGAAGAGCAAACAGTACTGGCTGCAGCCGATACCTACAGCAACCATAATCATCCAAGACTTCCAGCTAATTATTTACACGGGTCGTGATATCTATCTGGGGGTTATTTGCACTTGTGCTTTAATACTAGCTCGGTTAAATTGCCTAAATTTAATTAGGACCTACCAATTTAGCATAATCAATGAAACGCAAGGAACACGTCGCAACTGGGCAGCAACGCAAGATGTAAATTTCAGATAGGGGACCCGTAATCTAGAAATGAGATTTGATATTATGTTATTTTCGTTTAAAGGTACAGACTGTTGATATAGTGATAACAATATAAACCCAATGCTAAAATGTCAAAGTATCAACTTCAATGGCATAACCATTTTGATATAATAAGATAGGTATAACTTAAATCATGTCTACACCTGAGCTGTTAAGAACAAAACCATTTAAAGGGTGAACACAACATCAATAAGATTGACAAATAAATGGTCACGGTGGAAAGGTTTTCTCTTAAATGCTTTCTGTTTTCGAGAAATTAGTACAAACATTTTGTTTTGATCTTGCAGATCAATACTTTGTTGTTTGAAAACAGTGACAGATTTAGTTTAAACTTTCACACACTTGTTATTTCATGTACATGTTGGGTCACGCAAGGTTCAGATTCTGGTTTTTGACAACTATGCCTACCATTGTTGGCCACGTGCGTTAAGTAATTAAGAAAATTGATTTGCCTACAAATGAACAATTTCAAAATAGCGGGGCACCAATCACATTAACGGTTATTTGCCTGGTTCAACTAAGCTCACTGCTGTGTTAAGCAGATCTGTAATTACACATGCTTCCTGTAATTTGGCCATGGTTTGTTTTGACCATTCATGGTCTTACAAATCATTGTAAGTGGAGATAGACACGTGACAACAGATGGACTAGAAGACTTTCAGATTGGCAACCAAGAACCTGGAAGAAGAAACGAGGCAGACAGAAAAAGAGATGCAAAGACGACATCGCATCTAACCTGGGTACGACATGGATGATACAAGCACAAGACAGAGGGAAAAGGTGAGTACATGAAGAGGGCTGCATCCGACACTGGATAAAGACCACCTAGGCAAGGCAATGTCTTACATCCTTTTTAAAACCTTGCAAAGAGGGACGCTGTCGGCAAAGACTGGCGGATTTTAATATTTCTATTGTATTAACCACGTCGTACACACTGGTCAGCTCATTATGTCTTGATATCATAATGGACCATGCCACCGTCCTAGAGGGGGTATCAATGAACAGGAGTCTATGATTTGGTTAGAAAGGGGCAGGACAAAACTCTGCCAGCGTTCTAGGTGTACACACTCGGTTTCAATTGCCATTGGTAGATGAAACTGAATTATCAAACTAAATTAATTAAGCAAACAAATAAGCTTAAATTAACCAGACAAGTAAAGAAAAGATAAGGTAAAAACAGTGTTAAACAAAACATCTACATGGGGAAAAACTTGTCAGTATGTGACAAATGTACCATAAGGACGATCTCTCACTGCATGGTTTTCAAGACACCGATTTCCAGTGAAGCGAATTGTCTAAAGTTTCAAGTAAAATTATCCTCGCATCCCAACATGACAACCATCAGTAACACAACTTACCAGTACTTTTCACTTTCCACCAGTAGTGAGAGTTTGGGAGTGCCAGTACAAGATTTTTCGATGTTTTTACTTTTTTCTTTTCTTTTTTAAAACCAACAGAGCTCCCTTTGTATTCAATGCACACGCTGAATTGTTCTTACACGATTTGCATGAGTGAACATCAGGCGCTATAGCATCCAACCATCTGTGTATTCTTAATAATCCACCAAATTATGTATACGTTATCTCAAATCAATACTACATCTTTGGAAATGATTGACCCACAAACCAGCTGATGCCTTCTGATCACCATTCAACGCCTGTCTCTACAGCTTTGGATTATTCCGAATAATATAGGATTTTCCGTGCACCACAGGGGTCTCACTTGATACGCCAACTTACCTATACGCTTCAAGAACGTTGTTGTTCTTAGATTTGTCTGCGTCTTTCCCACAGTCGTATTTTTTAAATATACTTGCATTACGCATCTGGCTTCTTCTGCATCTTCCCCCCAGTCGTGCACTTGTGGGCATTATGCATCTAGACTGTATGCCCCAAATTCAACTGAGCTACTCGACTAAAATCAATAGAAAAGTTTACCGGCGTCCCTTCAGAGTCAAGACAAACCGGGGAGCAGTTTCTTCCGAGCAGTTAGGAATTTCGCTCTCTTCTAAATGTCTTATGTCACCGAAACCGGAACAAACTAACACATTGGTATTTTGACCGATGCCAAGAGTTGCTAACTATTGTGAACAAATCATTCCCGGTGTGGTTACGGAAAATCGAAGATGTCCGCATGCAGCTTATGAAATTTTTACTTTATTTTATTCATGTTGCAATTAGATCTTTTTGAAGAAGTTTATTTTATATATGTATTCATGGCCTTCACTTCATTGTAAAAGTTTGTTTTTAACTGAAATGCAATTTTAGTGTAATGGTTAATTATTACTTGTGGGCCTGTCTTCTGTTTTGTATCTATGCTCTTTTGGGGTTTTTTTTCTCGTGATATTTATTTATTTTCATGGGTCCAGAATAATCACATAGCCACAATTCTGGTCACAAATTGTGGCTTTTGCATTGTAACGCTGTGAACTGCTACCACGTTTTCTTACAGTTTCAAATGTTAATCAAATATCAGTTTGGCTTTTCACAAAAATTTATTTGGTCATTGACAACCAAATTGTGCGTTAGTTGGTTGATGCGCAAGCTCAGATTGGCCAGTGGCCATTGGGGGCGTGTCATCTGGCTTCATCGTAATGAAAACTGGGAGAAATCAATGCGGTCGGATTGTTCACTCCCAACAGACTTGGTGAATTGTTATGACAAATCCCGCGAGATCCCGCGAGAGTACAGTCAAAACGAACAGGCCAGACGTGATATGAAATCGCTGTACTTCCGTACTGTGTTTTTATTTGAAGGCCAGGGAGTGAGCTGTACGGTTGCCGATCCCGAGTCGGGCTGGGTATGGTTCAACCATCGCATCAGCATTTACCCACTTTAAGTAAAGGTAGTCCTATGAGAGGAGGGTAAGTAAAGTTTGCGTATATCTACAGAAAAAACAACATTAATGATGAATAAAATCATTGCAGACGTGTTTGCTTGTGCGATGCTTCAACAGTGCTCGCAGTGCCAAGTGAAGAGGCTTGAGTTCACGCAATATGGTCGCGGGTTCGATTCTCACACTGACTCCCGATTTAATAACGTCCATAATAAGTTAGGTTGTTGGACTGCTGAACGTCCAACTATACTTTGTTGCGGGTTCCAACTTTATAGTAACCGAACAGTGCCAGTGGTACAACACAACACAACACTCTGTTTAAATATAAATTACTCCAACTAAGATGTTTGGTTTTATGTTTTGTTTTGTTTTCTCTATGTGGAATTATGCTAATCCGTTTATTCAACATCAATAATACATCAAATACTCCACGTTAAAAAAAAAAATTAAAAAGACTGCTAATATATTTTAATAATTTATTTGTTTGTTTATTTACTTGCACTCTTTAATTATTTCTTTGTGTGAGAAACAAAATATTTCCTTGTGGGCCTGAGCGATTTTTAATACTTTTTGTGCCTATGTTGGCAACTAGGAAAACAAACTTGAAAGTAAAAACGCAAATTATTAGTAGGCCTACATATACAGAGAAGGAGAATACTTTGAATGACAATTGTCAATTAATTTAGAACAGTACCTTCGGGGGAAAAAACCCTCAAAAATTTCTTTTTTAATTATATTTTCATTATGATATATGTTTTTGTATTTACCGATCGCGTGAAACAATCTTACGTTTTCATTGAAAACAATGTACACCAACACGGTTCGAACTATACGATAAGATGTTCCGAAATAGTCTACACCATTCTTAGATATAACAGCGTTTACATTAAATTGTTTACTAACTTCCAAATGAATAGATGTTATTATTTGCATCAAGGATAAAGAATGTTATTTGTACGGGTAAATCCAAATAATAAAACTTCCAAATCATTCCAAGTACAAACAATACCACATAAGTTGACGTGGTTAGATCCTCCCTATATATAGTCACCAACCGATACAATGTGTTTAAGTTGGGGTGTTTTTGATTTCCAAGATCCTCTGGGGAAAAGGTGTTTTATCCGAACAAGAAATCTGTCTTGAAAAAACGTGATCCCGCAGAGATATTTTTCTTTCAACCTTATAATTGAATTTTTTTCTAAGTTGAATGACCTGCAAGTCAGCCAGCAGAACCAGTACAAAGTTATACCGCACTAGCATCAACTCAACCAAAACACAATCCCAGAAGTGTCATGTACGTCAAAAAAGTGAAAAGTGTTGGGGGCTATTCGCCGGAACTGCACACAACTCAACAAATTGCTTAAACTTGACGGAGTGACCCGATAGCCGCTGCCGCCGTCAGGCGTTCAAAGTTGACAAGGCAGTGATATTGTGATTAAACGTGGATAGTTGATTGGTTTCTACACATGGGTCGTGGATTTACTGAGTAATTATGTGAGTGGATTTGTCCGAAGGTAAAAGTGTGACTTGGGGTTTGTCGGAGAGGCCTAAAGGCTGCTGTTAGTTATGTGTGTAGCAATCAGTTCTACATCGCTGGCGCTGATTGGATGGATCATGGTTTGAAAAAGATCTTTGCCAGTCGGCATCCTTTGTAGAGTGAATGTAAAGTTTGTGGCGATTCGTTATGACTGATCTCCTCAACTTGAGATGGAAATTTTGTTAGAAGTAAAACACACAACAAGAACAAGAACAACAACAATAACAACAACAAGAATAACAACAAGAACAAGAACAAGAACAACAACAACAACGAGCTAATGGTTCTTAGCCACCCATTGTTTGTAAATTAATAGCTTTAATTGGCTACAAATTGTTCTGGTTTTTATATGGATGCCTTCACATAACTCTTCACTTTTCTATATAATGGATTTGTTTTTCTTTGTGCTTGCTTATGCCTCTGACGAAGATCCGGTTTGGATCGAAAGCTAAGGCCATCTCCCCTACCGGTGTTTACGTATATATATATATTGATCAAATGGGTAATTGCAAGTGCACGTACAATTTGAATACATGAATGTGCCGATAATGCTGTTTTCCGTCTTGACTGTAGAAAACAAACATTTCCCCCCTTTTTTTGGGGGGGGGGGAGGGGGTAGTGGCAGAAATGCAGACTGTGATTGAAAATGAGAAAAGAACGTAAAAGCATCTCTTTATCTGGAAAGAACGCACACAAATGCCACATTTCTTGGTTTGTCACGACAAATCAATGTAACGAAAACGAGCACTGACATAACATTTACCTCCTCGTGTTACAAGGGTACCTAATTGTGGCGCCGAATTTATACAGAGGGACGTATATGTGACGTGCTGCTTGCACCTTTGCAGGTGGTTGCTAAGGGCGAACGTGTGCGTGTTTTTGAAAGAAATAATCAATTTTTACATGAAATGCAAACGGGGAAGGAGTCACGTTGCAGTCTTAAGGTACTGTGGTATGGAGCTATGTCTACATCATTTAAAGAACCTCAAGTTTGCAGAATTTATCGAATCAGTCATGAACAAATACCCGGAAAGTTTTGGTAAAACAGCAGCAATCTAGAAACGTGTTCTGTGCATCATTGCCCTCTTCAATAAACAGATCCGTTGAAAACAGCCCAATTATAAACAAACAAGAAGAAGAAAATAATAACAATTTTAACAAAATATCACAGCCATACCAATCTCTGTACAAGTTAGAATCACGTAGATCAAGGAGGGGCTCCGAGGTCAAACCAGCTTTGTGATGCACTCATGAGGTGGGGAAACGGGTTTCCAACCTTACGTTAAAATGGTGTAAACGCCATTTTATTTGATGTTATTTTTTTCAGAGCCCAATTTTAAACCAAGAGGAATTTGGGCACCAGTCAAAAGGTCAAATTCAATGTCGTTGCGAGCATCGTCAAAATTCATGAATGAACTGAAGACAATCACAGTACAAAAATGTACAGACATGAAATGTGACGTCATCGAAAGTTTTGGGATTTTAACCAAAAAATTCACTTGAAAGGTGACAAAAATAATGGCATCTTACACCATTTTAACGTGAGGTTAGAGACTTGTAATTATTTCCCCCACTTCCTAAGGACTCAATCTATTGAAACATTTGTGGATCGTAAGTTTGACATTGAAGACTCGCTTTATAAGCAGTACATGTTTTATGAACAACATAGTATCCTTCTCTAAAATAAGAATATCCATTTTTATAAAAAATTAGATTAAAAAAAGTTTTTTAAATAAAATGGAAAAGAAAAAAAAACTCATTCAAAGCCAGGGATATATTTTACCATTCAACTCAACAACGCCTTGAGAGAATATGCCGTATGGACGACCGCCATCTTAAAAGTACAATGCAATGCATCTAGGGAAACTGGGTACAGTTTAAACATAAATCAAGCTGCTAAGATGGACGCCATGCTGTAGTTTACCTGTAACTATGCCAGGTCCCCTCCCCCTCCACTGCTGCGTTACTTCAAAAGCAGCACACCATGATGGTCGCTGGTGTTGCTTGGACTCAGATTCCAACCAGATTCTTTTGCACCCATCGTTCGCATTGGGACCTCTATAATTGGGCTATTGACTGTAGGTATAAGCTTTCGTACTTCTTGCTTGAATGTTGACGTGATGAACGCTACTTATAATCGACAGAACTCCGTCCAAATCTCCAGTTCTGTATCCACCATGAATTATTCTGTTTAGATCGAAGACGCCAGTGCTGAATTGCATCATTGATATTCCTGGAATAACCGACGTTTTCAAGATAGTGGACCAACTATAACCTTATGTCGGGGAGGGGGACCCTAGAGTTTTTAAAAGATTTAGTAGCAACACGAGGCGAAATAAAGTACGAAATCTGTTTTGAAAGCAACACTCACATCGTAACACAACGCCATAAACGACGGGGGCCCTTCTCGAGTTCCATACCTATGTCAAATTTTGTATACCTGGCCCAACAATCATTTTGACTGATAGGCGGCTTGCCATAGATTCAGATCGATCGGTCAGTAAAACAAGACCCGGGTTTCGTGTGCCATAGGGATGAAACAAAATTGGTTAGAACTGAACTGAATTTTACAACTAGGTTTTAGACTGGGTCGTTGACTAGTGTCGTACAGGTAAAGCAGAGCTAGGTTTGAATTAGGAGACTCATTTATATGTAGCACCTTCTAATGGTTTACAAGGTGCATTCAGCAGCCACTGCCAGAAAAAAACATGAGCAAACCCCTACTCTTAGCAAACTGGGTTCTCTTACATAAACTAAAACAACTTACATTGTAAAAACCCAACAAATTGTGAACATCCTGAGTTGGTGTGGTTTTCAGTACCAAAAAGTCCAAAGAACTGAATCCAAGGCTGGAACTAATAGTAATACTTGTGTCATCATTGTTGTATGGAGGGGTGCGCTCACGTATGCATATTGCAGCAGTGTTAACCTGTAACACAAAACCGCCTAGCCCCGTGTCCGTGGGCTAGGCCTATAAGACTAAGAGAGAACTGTCCACTCCCAGCCGACATCAAATCACATTTATTATTTACGATCACGCATTCGCATCAAGGGTCCCGTTATTGAATGGAATATTAAAAATTAAACAACGGACACGGTCCATTACGGGTAGCCTTAACGGCACGTACATCATATTTAACTGTATCACCTTCCATGGCTAAAGGTTTAGCGAGAGCACGACAAGAGTGGTGTCAGGAAGGTTTTACGATCGCAGCACAAAACAAAATGATCATTCGTATAAAATGTCTCGGAGACCGATTTGCAACCGTGATGATGTAACTAAAATTATCGATGATCGATATCGACTAAAAGTTGGCTGGAACCCCTTTTCGGAAATGCTAAGTGAACGTTGAAGTAAAACATTGTTCGCTCTGCTTTGCATCATCATCTCGAAAGGATCTCGAAAGGAACTCGAAATTGGAAATCGAGTTACCTTGACCCTTAATGGGGTTTTGCGTTATGGGGAAAACCGAAAGGTCCCCATTCAACATGATATAGTCTTTGTGTACACTGCACAAGCCGGGTGTTAAAATGTACACCGTCGGAGTTGTCACTAAAATATAGATACAAAAAAAAGGGGGATCAAAATTTACAAAATATGGTGTTAAATAACACAATTACGTTTGTGTTATTTTAACACCCTTTGGTGTTAATTTTGATTTTTCTCTTGGGTATCTTTATGTGGCAACACCCACGGTGTCAATTTTGATAACCCAGTTTTTGCAGTGTGTGAAAACTGATTGCTAGTTTTGAAGAAAAAAAATGTATTTGTTTAACTTCACTTTACTTGGATTGATTTGCGTCCACGTTGCCATTTATGTACTGCGCAAATTTCAAAGTAAAGTAGTTCAACGTGTTAAACTCTAAAATTGTCTGCATGTGGTTCCGGCTTAAATATCACAAAATGTGTATATGTCCGCACACCAAACTGACTCGTATGATGTCAGTGTCTTCCTTTAAATAATTGTTTTTAAAAGTACAAGTAGGTTGTGTGTGTGAGTGTATGTATACGTTGGCAAGTATAGACATGTCATCCTGATATTGAGGGGGAAAGTACACGGGCAAGCCAGATGTCACCCCGATTAGGCACAGAGCAAATCAGCTTTGGATTCTCAGCAGTGTTTATCTAACCGGGTTTTTTTTCCCCTTTTCCTTTTTCTTCCTCTTCTTTTTCTTTTTCCTTTTTTTGTTTTTGTTTTTTTGGTATTGTCAATCCGTCCACATGGACTAATTTGGTGGGAATGGCATTGTTGATTCCAGCGTGATATATATGTTATCATTTCTCAGTAGACTCGGAGACATGCCGAACTCGGAGATGGCATGAAGAGGGGAGATATGACCTCCGTACGCAGACAGAATGTTGTTCTTCTTTTCTTCTTTTTTTATAGTTGACGTTATTATAATGTTTGACTATTGTGTATCCATGTAGTGCAATGGTTAGGTAGTGTGTACAATGCGTTGCTAATTAGTAATAATAACTAATGCTCTTTACACTGGTCCAGCGCTGTAGGTAAACATTCAAAATTACACAGTAAAGCAACGTGACAAAACCATTATGCTGGAGTAGCTTATATTGGGCGCTTTTTGGGCGACAGAGAACGCCGTCGGCATTGGCCTTGATAATAATTGCATTACAAGAGTACAAGAGGAATAGTTTGCTGTATAGACATGTACCAGACGTGTAATAACTTGCACAAAACAATGTTCCGCTCACTAATGAAATAAATAACAACATTCGCCTGCTTTTACTCTGTTATAAAAGAGACTGTTTTAGTTCTCGAAGCATTCGTTTTCCAACCCATAGAAACGAAGCTTTCCTTTTAAAAGGTCAGTAAATAGAATGTTGGCTCTCAGTTAAACGTAACTTCATTAACCTGACGAAGTGCACTGAGTCAACTGATCAGAAATAAATCTACGGTTATACTTTATGAACAGACGACCAGAGTGTGGAACCAAAACATGGGTGAAAACAATCGAAATGGAATGTGTTTGATGGCGGACAGGTTTCAGCTGAAGTACTTCAAGTCCTATTCGAGTCATTACAACTAAATTCGTTATAGTTTCACCACAGTTTAAGGTTCTTAATTTAAATCTGTTTTTTCCGGTGTACGCTTAAAATTCTCAATCGATTATGTAACAGCATTATCATTTTAATAAGTATATAATCATATTTATCGTTGGCAGGGGTCTGGTTGTACACATCTTTCGATGACAGTTTGTATTTGTTTGTTTAACCCTGACAGCCCCTGTTCAACTTGTATTGCTTGTGTAAATGTCTATAAAGATAAAAATAATAAATACAAAAATATATACAAATTAAAAAAATCTAAAAAATCAAATCAAATAATTATAACGAGAGAAATATTTAATTTATGTATGTATGCGTGAAGAAGAACTGGGTCATTGTGACAAATGCATCCAGAAGTTTAAAACACAACGACACAAAATGCCTACAGTTCTATATTAAATCTGTTGTTCCGGGTAAGCTTAACTTTCAATTTCAGTTATAACACCATTTATAAGGAGTAAATGAATTATGTTTATGAGTGAAGAAAAACTGCGGTGAAAAGATTAGTAAGTACTGGATAAAAAAAACCCAATAATCCGAATCGGTTTGTATGACTAGAAAGAGAACGATACAATATTCAACATATAGGCCTACTGTTCTCTTTCTACATTCACGGTCAAGGCTTGACTGAGTCTAGAGCTGTTTAAGCACACAAAACTTGCTATAAGCACAACAAAATTATGTTTATAAAAAAGTTACAACCCATTAAATTACAATTCTACCTGTACAATATATGCCACTGGTATTCTACTTATTGCTTAGCAGAAAAGGTTTAAGCAATATTCGAGTCCCGGTTTTGACACTTGTGTCCAGCAATTAGACACTTGACCATTATTGCTTCGTCCTTTGGATAGGACGTACAGCCGAAGGTCCTGACGTGGGCAGGTACAAGATACACTTGAAGCTAAGAGAAAGAGTTTGGCTCGGTGTTTCTGGCAGTGGCTGCTGAATGCGCCGCAGCACCTTGTATAGTACCTAAATGGTGCTCCCCAAAATGGTCTTATAATTCAAAACATATCTCTACTTCTTGTTGAAAAACAAACAATGGTCACTTTGGTAAGCCCCTATGGGTGTAATAGAGCGCTATATAAAAACACAGTCGTATTAATTGTATTATTAATGATAGTAGAATATAAATGAAAACAAGAAGGGAATGACTTTGATCCTGGTGCATTACTTCTAATTTTAAGTAATGTACTTGATGTCAACGATCTCAAAGGTATCACTTTAAACTTTCATTACTGGCAAATTTGGTGATACGATCAATTGACGTTTGATTCATCATCATTTTATACCCATCAATACAGCTCAAAGTAATGACGTACAAAATTAGACTCTGGTAAAATAATGAAGAAAAAAAGCCTCTGGTTAAAGCATCTCGTTTTCCTTAGAATTCTGTTTTTCTGTTAGTGCTGTTTTTCAACCCAGCTTGATGTGTATGACTGTCAAAATGTTTGGGTTTTTTTCAACGGAAAACTGTCTTCTTGGATTTGTGAAAAACAAAAGGCCGATCTTAAACTCAACTCAGAGGCAAGGCGAGCCTCCTTGAATTAGATTTGTTTTTAATGTCTAGAGTAAATAGGTTAGAGTTTCAAAGGCAGTCACATTTAACTGGTTGGAAAAAAACCTTTATGGAATTTGGTAAGAAAAGTCACTTTCGAAATGCCTTAGGTATTTCTTTGGGGGGGGGACGCAAACTCGAGAATGGGATTGCAAAACTAAATATTTTGTAATGTACCTTTTGAACAGAACTTGCTAAAACTATTTAAGACATGATTACAATGATTTTATGCCGTTACTGTCTTCTCATAAGCATGCAATTTAACCACATTCGAATCAATTTAATGCAGACTTGGAGACGTTTTGCATTTTTGAAATGGAGTTTTCAGGAGCCAAGGCAGTGCGTAAAAATGTGCGACACACAGAGCTTAATCAAGTTATCAAATTTTTCCTTTAACTAATTGGCTGTTAACATTTACAATGGGTAAAAGTGGAATTCCTCCATTCGTTCACACGCCATCAACGATATTTCGTTTCAATTGATCAATATATTTCCAGTAAAGCGAACGAAACCAGGTCAACTCAGAAATCAAAAGAAATTGCCACTGTTAGATCAATAAGGGTAGGGGAGCACTGGTTGATGCAAACATCTCTACTTTTTCTATTCGAAGGTGCACTTTATAGTTTTGTGTTTTTATCAAATCTACGCGCTAAAAAATCCTGGGTCAGAACTGATCAGGATTACGTGTCCGGGGGGAGGCTGACCGATTTATGAGTCAGGCTGACCCGGATTATGTGTTTTGGGCTTTTTTATGGGATTTAAACTTGGATTCTTGGTCAGTTTGACACATTCAGGGTCAAATTGACACGAATTCCGGGTCATACTGACCCAGAAATGAGTCAGGCCCCACGGGGCCAGCATCCGGGTCAATTCTGGGTCAATTCTGACCAGGAAGTTTTAAAAAGTTAAATCCGTTCAAACATTTTACTAAGTATTACATCAAGAACAATACTTCTTAAAATGCTGTCCTTGACGTGTGTACAAACGACTCAATTTTATACGGATAACTGCAAAAAATGAAAACGTTTCTCCAATAAATGGTGTAGGTAGGTTGCTATGGGAACCATTGTATATTATATAGAACAGTCCAAGCCTTGTCAGTATTGATTGTTTTTACTGGGCCTTCAGATTTGCAATAACGGCAGTCCCGACTATGGGGGAAAGACAATATCATGATGTACATTATAGTTTCTCTATAAGGAAGTTATCAAATAATTCTATTTTCTGTGTGCGTGTGTTGTTGGTGGCTTTTTTACACCGGTGTTTTTATTTGTTATTATTTAATTTTTCACTTATTTTATTAATTGATCGATTGATTGATTGATTGATTCATATCTTGATATAACACAGACCTCAACAACAATGTAATTATCACAAACATACATCGATTGTTCCTGTCGTGAAGACCAACTATTTTAGGGAAAGAATTGTGGCTTGGGCTAAATTGCTTTCATTTTGATTTAGTGTAGACCTACTTGAGTTCGGTATTATACCATGCCTACAATGTCTCTAAACATTTAATAAGTATTGATGAAAGTGGTTGAGATCGGTTTTACTGCGAGCATATGCTGATATCAAACTTCACTACACACCCCTAAAGGGATACTTCGCCAGTCAGCGTGTTATTTTGTCTCCAAAAAACGGGGGAAATTGCTTTGAAGGTTATTTTGTACACCTTTAAAAGACAGCTCGTTAACAATGTAATCCCTTTGAAAATAATTGCTGAACCATCCCTTCGAACTATTTCTTGGTTTTACAAGGAAAAACTTCATCAGGCTAGACGTAACGACGTGATTGGTTGTAGGCAAAGATAAACAATAGCGAATGTATAGGATAACAAAGATCTTAGCTGGTCATCGAGCTCCCCCGGTGATGTTATCGTACGAGGTTGTCTGAGTCACAAACCAAATACGAGCTCGCGACGTTAAGACAAAAAATGATAAATAGTTGATCGGCTATGGATTGAAAGAGTCTACTATCGCACTTTTGTATTGTTATTAATATTATTTTATTATTATTTTCATTTATTTATTTATTTATTTATTTATTTGTGTGTGAGAGAGAATGGTGTGTTCATTCAAAATGTCCAGCTTCTGTGACACATTACAACAAAATTAAAGTTTTCTCCAAAGTTGGTGCTCCGACCTTTACAGATTTAAAAAACCCAAACCAGCGTGTATATAGCCCAACAATGATTCATTTACATTTTTTAATTAACTTCCACTAATCACTGGCAGTTTGTGTGTGTGTGCAAAACCTTGAATGAAAGCTTATAACTTTCCCAAATGTAAAACAAAAATACTACTGAAAAAACGTTACTGCCAAAAACCAGACCTAAGTATCCTCAAGAACGAGTCAGCTGCTGAACTGTTGTTTCATGGACTTCTCATTATGTCGAAACGTCTACTGGATAATCACTTAATTATCTCGCTGTCAGATTCACTTTTTGTCAACCTCGTACTTCGGGAAAGGTTTCAAAGATGGACACGAATTTGCACGTGCCGTTTCGACGTTGTGTTGTCACGGACCGCTGAAATGGCCGAAGAGTATTACCGGCTTTCATGAAGTGTGCAACGTGTTGCCCCGTATTATTCAACCTGAATGAGGCGCCTAGCTATGTCGTGTGCTATCAGACCCTGAGGCTAATCAAGTATCCTCTCTCTAGTTTATACGATTTATCCCTCGAACTTGTTCTGGAAAAAAATTATCTTAACTCTGGGATTGAATTGCAAAGACAGATAATCCAATATTGAAATTATGTCTACTAGTTAATTAGTTTACCATTTGGGTTGTGCCCTCGAACCAAGTCAAGCTTGGCTCTTTTGGGTGTTTTTATTTCGGCAGTAGACTCTTTTTTTCTAGTATAACAAGAAGTGTATAACGTTACCGTTAGGAATACGTTTCAGTTACATGTCTGGTTCAGGCAGCTTCTTTACTCGATTGACAAAACAATGGAGAAAACAGGAGACACAATTGGCGTTTGTTCTCATAACAAGTATTTGTTATCAGACTGCTAATAATGGTCTTCGTACATTATCATTTTGAGTGTTCGTACCTGCTTTTTACGACTGAGTTATGCATCGATTGACCCAAAAATATCGAAGATATTTATTAAAACATTACAGATTAAAAATGTATATTAAAAAACAATCCAGAAAGTCACACACCGATTTGATGTCAAGTGGCACAGAACATATGAAAACTTTTCGTCCAAAACGATACGATGAGGAAAAGGTGTATTTTAAAGCGAACATTGCTACATGCATGCCTTTGAACGAAATTGTTTCTTTCTTGGTCATTATTACACGGTTACAATTTCCAAGGTATTTTATTTGTGTATTTATTTAGTTCATCACACAAGCAAACTGCACAAGCACAAATAACAGGATGGCGAATAGGGAACGAAAGGGTGAAGTTTAAGATGTAGGAGGGAAAGCCCTGAGCGAGGAGAGGAAAAACACCCAAACAGGTACGGCAGTGTCTGAAAACAAAATCCGCATTTTTTGTAGACTCAAATTTGAATGAATTTCAATGACTCACAGTAACGTTGCACCTCAATAAATGAGTGTTTCGAAGGAGTGACGAAAACCTGACAGCTTTCAGTCGAGTCGAGCGAGATATTGAACGTTACATGTATACCATGATACTTGCATCCTCGGTTCATTTGCGATTTGAATAAGTGGAATTTATAATACTTCAAACAGAAATTCCCCTCCCCCGCATTTCTTGGCAGGCAAGATATGAAAAGTCGATAAAAAACGTGCGGCGTAATTTCCATAAAAATAAAAGATGTTGTTGTATTCTTCCATTGAGCTGTGTACAATCGTGCCTGCAGGAAGTCCAGGCTCTATGGCTAGTCTGTAAGCATGTTGCACAAAATGGAACATGAAAACGTAACATTGAAGCCCCGATTATACTGTTGAACACGATAAAAGGGTAAAAGCAACAACTTATATTTGTGGTTTTTTTTTAATGAAATTCGAATACATTTGTTATGTCAATTGAACAAATCATTGACCTAAAAAGAAAATCCTGCCTACGCAGTGTGCAAACTCATGGATTTTCTTCTTCTAATTCTTCTTGACGGAAATGTTCACCGAGCAAAGTCAACACTTTGACTCCGAAACTGATTTGAAAAATTTAGTTCAATATGCAAGTTACAAAATAGAATTGGCAGCCCCAGTTTTCATCCTGCCCGAAAGGCACGCGCATTTGTAGGTTAGATCAGTCAAGCATTTTAAAGGGTAAGTACGTAAAAGCTCAAGAATTATGCAGGTAAAATCATCGTTCAAAGTTGTGCTGTTGTGCGAAAGATGAAATTTAAAAAGTTGTAATTCGTTCCAAACTAAGATCGGGTAAACACACACAATGCGCACAACTGTAATGCTGTTCGGAAACTTGTAAATACAAACAGTTTTTGCAATTTAGGAAAAACCAAGAAATAAAACTCCCGTGCATAGGTAGCCACCACATTTCCTAAAACAGATCATTACACAGGGAAAGGTTGGGTATAATTTTGACTGTCAAAGACCAGTATCCTCA
This sequence comes from Pisaster ochraceus, assembly GCA_010994315.2. Taxonomy (NCBI): domain Eukaryota; kingdom Metazoa; phylum Echinodermata; class Asteroidea; order Forcipulatida; family Asteriidae; genus Pisaster; species Pisaster ochraceus. The sequence continues at coordinate 413,797 of CM021533.1, forward strand.
CTTGGTGTTTCCCAAAAGATGCATAAAATATCAAACCTGTAAAAATGTGAGCTCAATTGTTCATCGAAGCTACAAGAAAATAAATATAAGAAAAGCACCCTTTTTACATAGAAGTGTGCTTTCAGATTCCTGATAAAGGCTTCTCTCTCTCTCTAAAACTACATTTCAAAGGGGGTCGTTTTTAACAATGTTTTATAACATCGCTCTTCAGTGCTTTTTACCGAGTAAGTTTTTATAGTCATTAATTTTTACAAACACATACCCTGCCTTCAACCCTTCAGACTTATTACGCAGATCTGTTTTCACAAGTACTTTTGTCCTTCTGGCAAAGATACTTTATAGATGGGTCTACGGATCTGTTTGCATGCCAATAAGAGTTGCCCATTACAACTTGACAGCTCTCGTAATAATTACAGGATCACAGACCTTCCCCCGTAGACGAAAGCAACCAGTAGGCGAACTGCTACACTAACACAAACTATTATGAGCGCTATAAGGAATTGATTCGAGTAATTTCTGAGTCAGCGAGAGTACGACTTAGACCCATCAATACAATACGAGGAATGGTTTACATGCACGTGCCTGGGTCTTTTCTTCACTTAAACTCTTTCACTCTCATCTCATCGTTGGTTCGATTGGGGTTATTTTAGACACACAAGTCAGAGAGGGTATAGAAACTGCAAGAAAGGAGCGTTCTGATTGAATTGCGGATTCAGATGCACAGTCACAAATGGATTCGTGCGTCTTCCCTGGAGAGCGAAGCTCCAACGGTCCAGGGGCTGATACACTGACAAGGCCCCGGGGATAAACAAAATGTTGTCCAGTCCCGTCACGCATGAAACTCGGACAATTATAAGCAGCCCAGAGACATCGGACGGGTGACATTATATTAGGCATGACAGACGTCTCGAAGCTATCTCAGATTTCTATAGAAAAATCGTATATTATTAACCCATTTCAAAGGGTTTTTCAGTGTTGTAAATTTGCCAGGAGTAACCCGAGCGGGCGATTCAAATGCGCACGGAGGGAATACAAAAACTTATTACATCTTTTTGTTTGGGCAAAATAGGCATTACGATGGACACTGCCTAGACGTTTTAACGAAGTTATCTCCAAATTATAATAACGGTTTTTCTTTTTACTGTTTTCTCTTTTTAAACATATGATAGACCTAGGTTTGGAATACTCAATTGTTTCAATTCCGATCATGTCAATGTAATTCCGTGGATGGCCTCTTCTGTAAGCGCCCTATGTGAATTACGCACTTGAAAACGTGCTGCTCCACGATATCAGGTATTGATTTCACAAACAGCAAAGATTGATCAATATTAATTGCAAAGCAAAGTGTGACGACACAATACAAAATCGCAAAGGTGAAATTGACAAGTCATCTTAGGGATGAATCTTGGTCCTTTGTGAAATCGTGCAAGGGCCATTGAAGGGCTTCGACAGTGGATTTGGCTGGATCACTGGATATGACAATTTAAAGTTGTCACTGCTATCATCAATGGCTGTGGGCGTTGCCGAAGTCGCTTGGCTCGGATGCGGCCCAGGCTTGCGGTCGGTTGTATATAGCCTATCGATGTTAAACAATCACACGTCCATTACAAACACCAAATAACAGCTCCAAGGTACCGTGTCTATCGATCCCTAGTTCGTCTGTGAGTAAAGATTAGTTTAGAAGGTCGCTATTTATTGTATTGGCGCCATTCAGGAGCCTCAGAGAGATGACGTCAGACGTTCTGAAGTTTTTTACCATACAGCTAACGTGTTCGCATCATCTCATGGTCGTTGGTGGCGTAGTTCGCAGACCTTCCCAAACGTCGCTCACAGACACGAACCGTGACCAGCAGCTGATGCGTGACGCAGCTAAAGAGCTAGTGAGGCGAAGTTAACCTTGGATGGATCATTCGTGAAGATGCACTATCCGTGGCTAGTAGCTCGATAATTATTACGGGCAGCTTAACGGCCCTAGCATTACGGTTATCTAGCCAATTCTGATTCCTATCGCGAGCACCTTGACGAGAAGGGCGGTCACAGGGAGCTTGGAGATTATCAGGTAGGGTTCTTATTGCTATTTACCACAACAACAAACAAATAAATAAATGAAATACACTCAAGGAAAGGTGCTTAATGATACGAGCGTTTGATGACACTACAAGTAAAAAGTTAGTATAGAGTTTCAAACAGGGCCCAAAGTCACAGAGATGCTAAAGCACAAAAAAGTAGCTAACCACAACTTTATGTTTGTAAGGGGAAGATCACAATCCAAAATATCAATCCAGATATAACATATGTGGCTGCTATCCTGCTTATTTTTCTCTCAGCAGAAAACCATTAAGCATAATTGCAGCTCCGTGCAATTATGCCCTGATTGTGATATGACTTTGTGTGTAAAACTAATAGTCTATGCGACATTGCCGTCCGGAGAGTGTTTGGTAACCGTGCAAATAGAGTGCGTATACTATGTCATTTATTGCTAATTTACCTGAAGTTTTACGACCATTCACTATACAACAAGCTGCTTTATCGCGTTTTCACGCACGATGAGAAACATAAGCTTAGCATTCTCTCGAAATGTTTTATCTCGTAATTGGAAACCAAGTAACCCTGGCCCTTGTGGGAAAACTAAGAAGATATAGTGGGGTTTAAGTATACCAGACCAAGGTCATTCAACTTGATAGTCTTTATATACCAGCATGTTCCGTACTCGCTCTGTTTTTAGACAATTATTTCGGCATTGTAAGTAATTTGTATGTATTAACTCATAATCCACGTTAGTCCACTGTATTGATGTTAGGTCTGTGCCATGTTGTTAACTGTCAGAAAAACAAATTATGGCTCATTATTCGACTGACAGTGTTAGTCTCAACATCGTGATGAGCATGTCCATCCACTTACAACCGGAAAAAAACCACAACCTCCCAAAGTTCGTCTAATAAAATAAAAAACAAGTGCTAAATAAGAACAAACAAATAATTACTATAGGTTTCTTTCTAAAACAAACAAATTAATAATATGTACGATTTAATTATTGTTGAGTTTTAGTCAACCCGCAACCCCACAATCTTAGCACCTGTTTCGTGGTCCCATTTTTCGTTGATCCTTTGATCCAGACGTAGATCAAAACAACGGGATCTGATCCTGGACGCCCTCTAGTGATTCAGTGGCAACGTGGCTTAATTACTGGTACAGCTACAATACTCATGTCTCCGTAGATTATAAGATTGTCAGAAAATGTCTAAAAGGTCATTATTTGGTTGATACTTTGTAACGCATTATCAACTCACGGTTCCGTTTTTATTACCAACTGTATTTGGGAGTTCTTCTTAGCATCTGGAGACTGAGAAACATAATTACACTGCCATCAGCGACTCGTAGATGAAGGCACATGATGCTGAAGTACAGAAGTAATTTACATTAGCTTAGCAAAAACAATTTCTTGGGAAGATCTGTTAAAAATAATATGGATACTTTATATTTCATTTCTAGACGACGAAATCTGTAGCCATTTTGCTATTCATCACTTCCAATTGAATCAAACATCAAACAGGTTCAATATGACCCAGAATCTGTGATAAAATGAAATGGGTCAAACTGACGCAGAATATGAGTTAAAATCCCATTTTTGCAATCAGTTTCCGGGTCAGCCTACACTCACAATGGGTCAGGCCTCCTGATGGAACTCTGAATCCGGGTCAATTCTGTCCTGGGAGGTGGGTTTTTCAGAGTGCAGGTTGGATTTATTGATGAGAGTGTTGTGACAACGATCGGTGATTAGTAACGGCCACAAAACCTTGAATTGATGTACTTCTTCATCTCGTGACTCTCGAAGAGGAAATTAGCTTCGTCATCTTTTGTAAACTGAAGATTACGCGTGAAGTTGTTTGTACTTGGATGCAGCCACGATAAGCAAAGGGCTGCACCGTGTCAAAGAACTAGCACTAGATGTTTCTCTTCCATCCGTTGGGGCTGGTTTTATGAACACTGTGACTGCAGAGCAAACACTTTTTGTGTATCATTGTGCGGGGCAATTTCGTCGAGCTCTTCGAATCCTTCAACACTGTTTTGAAAACGCACTTGCGAAAGGACCAGACCAAGCGAGAATCCAGCACGCGATGATCCCTCGGATTTGTCAGAAAATAAAAGCAATATGTGGGTTTACTATAGCAGTGCAAACGGCTCAGCTTAATTATTTCACATGCAGCCATAACTGCATTCAAGAGTAAAATAATTCACTGGTTGGTGAATCTTGACGGAGAATTCGTATCCTTGCGCTGTGTTTCTTGTAATCAATCACTGGTAGGCTCTTCCTAATCAAAGGACGTTGGGTGGCCTTCTCCCGTAACTGTACTTCTATTCTGTTCACACGGTTAATAAATGGCATGTCAGATATAATGTATACCTAGTCCGTGCTGAGAGACTTCGTTAAATGTAAGCTTTACGACATCCGTGGATTAGTTGCAGGCTCTGGTAGACAAGACTCGTCATCGGGTGCCCCCATTGATGTCCAACCCCCCCTCTTGGCGCCCCACCCCATTTGAATTCTGGACATTTAGGATTGGACTTTGGGGTTTGATAATGTCGATGTTTGTACACATTTTTCCCCTGTGCATGCAAAAAGTCTATTTGTTTTTACACTAACGCCAGGTTATCTTATTAAAAACAAAATGAATTACATTTTAAAAATGCGCTAAAGAGGGCTTTTTGTGGGAAAAGCCAAAGGGAAATTTGGTCGGAAGTATCCCCCTAGTAAAACATGGTGCAACCAGTGACGGCGCAGCGGCCTGATGTGCTGTTGCAGGTGGGGGGGGGGGGTATGTAATGGATTGAAAGGGAAATATTATCCATTTTCCAATCTGTTCCAGAAAGGAGATTATCTTGCTCTCAGTATTCTTTTTGGAGAAATGGGGAGCAAGACAAATTGTGAAAAAATAAAAATGGCTAGAGGCTACAAGTTCGTGAATCCATTCGAAATATAATGTACAAAATAAAACAGAAATAACAATACAAACCTGAACTGGAAGCATTTGCGTACACATGTTGGTTTTCATAAATAATTATTAAGCTATGTCATTGTGGAAGAAAACGTAGCTACGGCTTTATTTGTATAACTGTAATGTCCGACACACCTTCCCCTCGAGGTAAATTACATACAAATTGATTAAATAATAATGCAGTGACAACATAATTACATATAAGGGAAGTGTAAATTTCCTCCAAAAGCGAGCGTACACGGAGATTGAATGGCTTAATGAAAACAAATATATGTTTGTGCTAATACCCTGTTGCAGATCTTCAAACAGTTACGTTGACATTTTCAACGATTTATTATTATTTTCTAAAGTGTTTTGTTTACATATCCAGGAATTACCTGGGTTAGTTTAAGTTTTGTATGTTTTTGCATAATTAATGTTTAAAATTTGTCTACAATAAGACATACCAATATATTGTACACAAAGGATGCTGGCAAAGGTTGCCCCCTTCTAACCAAAATGATCTCTTGTCATATGAGCTGACCAGTGCGTACAATGTGGTTATAAGACAATGACAGTATTAGAACATGTCAGCACGTGCTTAAAGCGAACCTCACTGCTGGCTTTTTAGGCCGAAGTGCGATCACTGTATCGAGTCTCGGACTCAAACGTTAAAACACAATGCAGCGTGTGGGGGAAATAAAGATATCAGTAATTGCACTCTCTCCGTAGAATTTGTCAAATGTATGATGATATCATCGCCCTTTGCTATCGTAAAGGCTGATGATGCAAAATTAATTACCACAAAAGTGCGAAGTTTGAAAGACAAGTGGACCCAATCCACCTGACGTCTTCCAACCACGATATATGCCTTGCTTGCGTCAATTTGGGCGTCAAATTCTACAGCGCAGTGCGCGTTTATTATAGTTAGGTGACATGTGCATTATATTCTAAATGCATATGCACTTTTACAAAACGGCAGACCGTATGCAGATAGCCATGTGACGTCAGCGCAAGAGGTCCATACAGTTTGACAGTTTGGCTAAAATGGGGCAGAAAAAACGGAAAACTTTTACATTTGTGTAAAACGAAGATAATTTGTGTTATTAAATTGGGTGTTGATCAAACGTATAACTCATAACTAATTAGTACAAAGACAATGCAAAAAGTTTGTGTTGCACGATCATAATGGACAGGTGAGCATTCACAGACAAAACAGTTACAAATATTATACATTAAAGTAAATTAACTCAGCCCCCCCCCCCCCACTGCGCGCTTGATTTATCTCCGAAAGGTGTGTCTGAAAACAATATATGGAGGTGTTATGGTTAATTTATAATCGAATGATGCACATTAAGAAGTGCTGGTGTTCACATCTGCGTTCCTTGTTCTAACAATCCCAACCTAAAGGTACACGCCAGCAGACACCGGCTGGAGAAGGGGTTATTGACTGCGCGAACAGACTGATCTGATGCATTCGTCATCTCTCTAGTGTTTCACTTGAAACGGGCGTCAGCTTGTAGTAACGTTCATCTATGAGCTGGACGGTTAAGGAGGGACCAACGTCATTCTTTCCAGTATACCGCCGCCCGAAGCCAAATCCCACGAGCTAAAACAAACTGCACTCGTAAAACGTCCCGGGGACATGACTGGCATACTCTAAAGGTAAGTGCGACAAATAAGGATTTCCTATGCAGATGTTCGGATTATTTTAATTCACATGCATACAATTTGAAATGTATTTCTAATACGTGCCGGATGCGAGGCGAGGAAGGCAAGAATATGGATACCTCCCTCTAGTACCGCACAATGTCTGACGTCATTTTCCCGTAAATGTGATTCCATAGCAACGTAACCTTGTCTTGTGAAGTTTCTTGGGTTTTAGAATAGTCAAATTGTTTCTCAAATTCTCTGCTATAGGAGTTAAAACATGAAACCAAAAACTTGTAAAGCTTTTGTCACCTCCCACTTTTGAGAGAACTGCGTTCAGTTAAAAGTGTTTAGCTTATTACTAAAAGTGCGCAAAAATATCATCTTGAGCTTTATACCAATTTCGTTGTCAGCGAAATTATAAGGAAAATTGTTCAAACTATTTCCGGCAAACTTTAAACGTTTCAGAAAACGAAGAATTGTTGACTAAACTTTGCGCATTGATTACTTCGAGTTGAATCAACAAGATATTTAATATAAACTTCACTTTAGGGCACAAGTAAGTAAAAACGGTGTCAATGAGCTACGGTCCCAGCCCTTTAGAACACAGATATGACATTGATACTTGCAGGTATCGCATCAACCCTACGTAAAGTGTCTAGGGGGAAGTATCGACTAGCCTCCGTTACTCATAAAACAAAAACAAGACGCAGTTGAATTTCAATTTTACGGGGAGCCCTGACCTTCTCGGGAGGAGTGCATTTCGTTCCAGCCAATTTCGCTTTCAGCAAACTTTAACTTTGAAACTGCCGGCCAAAGCCGCGGTGTATCCGTATGACTAATAATGCACAATGCAATTTGGACGACTACGTCAATCTATTTCGGATAGATGAGAGAATTTCAATCTGGCAAGGCAGCAGGCGCGTATATAGGCCTATCGCAACCTTTCCAAGAGGTTGGGCTGGCTTGTTCGAGAATATTTACCTGAACCGAACCTGCCGCTGTTTTGCTCACTTGAAGCTGGGCAATGAGGATGGGTCGGGTCAGTTGACCTCATGCTTTGTAGGTAATAGGTAACAGGTGTGCGACCCCTAAATGTAGCCTGGCCCAGCATGTAGCCCCAACCCTGTAGCTAAATGTAGCCCAAATCTTGTACCTTGTAACCCGATTTGGGTCTGTAGGTACTGAGGATACATTTAGGTCCGATATATATTTAGGAAGCCGCTAGACGAATGACGAAAAAAATAATATATATCCACAATGGACTCAAGCCAGCGAAAAACATATCCTTTTTATTTGGGGGGGGGGTCCAAGGGAGACTAAACCCTGCTCATTGTTGCTGTTTCAAGTGGAGACATATCCGGTGGTTATTCAAATATTAATTACTTCCGAGTCAGAAAGTGTTTTGTCTTAACCTTTCGCTTAAAGTACAAAGGTATCGAACATCTACAATTTATTGAAGTATTTTATATCGGTTTCCTGGTGGTTTTCGGCCTGTATTACGTTCATGCATTCGTTTTGAAGCAATTTTGCCTCTTCGATCAGTTGAAACTATCATATCCGGTGGAAACACAAATCTTGAGTCCTTTTGAGTGACACTATTTCGCCTAGAAAGGTATCGAACCTCTACAATTGAAAAATGTCGAATTCGAGACGTTGTATGAACGTCTCTTTAAGCTTGATGCTATCATTCAAATCGTAATAATGTGTCAGTAACCAGAATCCGATCTGGAGAGTTGGGTAAAGCAGAGAGGAATGAAATCAGTGTTCAGAATGGCCTGAAGGGATGTGCACAGAAAGCGATGTGCCAATTTGCAGCCATGAAAACGAAAAAGAGAGCAGCACAAAAGGAGCTTACAATTGTCAATCTGATTCTCTGTTATGATAAAAGTGTGACTTCTAAAAGGTCCCAATTACCACAAGGGACGTTTTTGGGGTTGAATGGCTTTCCTTGAAATCGATCATTTCTATCAGGGCGTCTGACTGCTGTGTTTGTTATTATTGGGTAATTATTGTGGGACCGAACGGGTGTTATAATAAGTTATGAAGGAATACGTGTTTAACTAATTGCCTTGTAATCTGATAACGGACGGCTCTGTGTGTGTATGTTTTCCTTGTCAGTTAGTCGATAGTGGTGATGGACTTGGATGGGCGTGATTTATTGGGGCGGGAATGTAAATGGATAAACGTAACTTGATATCCCGTCCTAGACCGTCAGTAGAGCCTGAGTCCGGCACTACTGGTACTCGGCTAAACAAGTAGCCGACCTGTGTGGCAGCGACGTCACCATCGAGGTCCTTGTTTTTGTTTATGTTACTGATCATTTTGATTTGGGTTCGATTTATATATGTATATATTTTTTGGTGCTAAATTGCGACGATTGTTCAGCTGTCACTTTTATAACTCTTGAATTTATATGGAAGATTATGACGCACAAACATTTCCCATGACCAGTGCAGTATTTTGCCTGCCAGCTGCTTCAGCTAACCACAAATTAGTGCATAACGCTCTCAAAAATTTTAAAATTACCCCATCCTTCAAGATAAGCTGCAATCCAAATAAAAGTCAACTAAAGGGTTGTATTAATTATAAACAGAATAAGTCACTCTTACAATACATGTACTTCAGCTACAGTACACTTGCTGACTCCCTGGGAATACGTGAACTCTTTCCCAGAGGGGGTTGAAAGGTTACACGTTCTATATCATTCACAAGTTACCACTTTAAAAACCTACACTCGGGAACCGATTATGTCTACTCCATTTATAACGAAGCTCAGGAGGAACTATCATTCTCAGAGCCAGTAAAATCACCCTCCTTTTGATTTGCGTTTCTTCGCTGCAGACAGAGCATTCGGAGACTTTAAATGATCATCACGTTTGACGTTTCAGTGGGTTTATCAGCAAGAACAAAACAAGGAGGCATTGAGCGACATTGCAACGCTATCACGTTGACCTGTCAGCTTGCTTTATTGGAGGGGAAAAAATCAGTGCGTCGTCTTTGTCCCTCAGGCGCAGATGGGTATCATTGCTGATGATCTTTTTGGTTAGGGAATAAATGACCTTCGTTGGGGCTTAGCGGAGGGTGGGAAATCAACACATCACTCTGGCTCCACACGCACTGTCACGACGTATATCAGAGTACTTGACTATATAATACACTTCGTAACATATGTACAGACCGGATATCTTGATCCCCTTCTCTCCCCACTTTTTTCCCCTGTCAGATTATAACATGGGAGATTTGAATCACCAATGCTAGACACAAGAGGATTTGTAAAGGTCTCGGGACGTACATTAACTGATTCTTTACACAACAGCGGGGGAAACTTCTTCTGTTTTGTTATGTCAAGGACTGGAATTTGTTTGCGAAAGGGAACTTTTCCCATGGAGTTTTTACTTCTTTCACTTTGACGTGTTAATAAGGATGGCTGCATTATGAGAAAATGTGCCGTGTTGTTTACGGAGGAATTCCACTGGGGAGACTGGTTTAGATGATTGTGTAATATTGTCAGTTTTCCCTGTCATTTTCGGCAATAAAAAGGTAGCCTGTTTGACTTTTACGCATTCGTTTTAAAGACTTTTGCTTCTTCGATCAGTTAAAACTGTCATTCAATTTTCCTTTAAGGCATCTGAATGTATCTAGCATGATATTATTTTAAATCAACTTATAATGCTTTCTTTTCATCCATGCAAAACCGAAATTCAATTTAGCCGATGAAGTATAAAGATTTCTGCGAAAAGCTGCTGCGAATTTGAATGTTGTTCAAGTAAAATGTCAAATTGAATGGTTATCTTTGTAAATAGAATGACGCAAATTGCTTAAACATGAAGTAAAATTGAATTTATCTTTTGAGGATTAAATTTCGCCCGAAATAGAACAAGGAAACATGTAAACTAGCCGCTAGTTTGCCGAAGTTAACCGAGATTTGTTTTGTTCATGTAATTTGCGTGTTGTTGTTGTTGTTGTTGTTGTTGCTGTTGTTGTGGGTTTTGGAGTGTGTTTTTTTTTTGGGGGGGGGGGTGTTGGGGTTTTTTTTACTTGTGAAAGTTAGTTGTTTGTTTTACGACATATATTTATGAGGTGGTTGACCAATATTAAGGTGCAAACGTTCCCTTTACAAGTACACGATTGTCATTAATAACGCACGACCGTTCAACCGCGATGATTTAAAACTGCATTAGAAAAGTTGCATAAATAAAATGAATTGATCAAGTACTTACACGAGTGTATTTATTCAAAATTCACCTTTGACATTTCTGTCGAGGTGGCTTCATGATGAGAATTAATTGCCTTATTTGAGGTCGCAAAGGGGATCTGTTGCAGCCCACAATCTAATATCAGACTAGCAAAATAGACTTAGCCAACTTGGCAATTGAATTGCCCCTCGGCGCACATTGCAATTGTGTACGAGACGCTAGCTGGATCTGGTTTATTGGAGGGAAATTAGAGAGTCACAGTTTCACGTCCGAGCCCTTCTGGTTGCTCCAGGAGCACGTCGTAACGTCTACTCTCTTTATACGGGGGTGTACTCCATTTCGTGAGGTTTTATTGTCTATCCCCCCTTCATTTTTTTTTTACGCCGCAATATCACACCCTTTTGGCGTTTTTGAAGAACAAAAAGACCAATAATTTTTCAGCGAGGAGGGTTGAAATCTTAATCCGTGCGAACACAAAACAACCACTGCGAGTAAACCTCGTTTGGAGGGGGAAGGTAATTTGTGACGGCTGTCTGATTGTATCTAAAAGTAGAAGAAGTAAATGGTCATAAATTGGTTTAAGCTCAGTTGCTTGTCTGCAATTGCGGAAAAAATAAAGACAATAAAACCAAGACGTGACTGAATTCGGTTGGACAAAGCAGATGTTTAGCTGTCAATCGATTCGCCGCACGTGTTCAATGTAAACAAACAAATCAAAGAATTCTGTCGGTTAACAAAATTATAATAAAATAAGATCGAAAAAAAAAATAGTTTAACAAAAAACAAATTAACCAATCAATCAGTTTGTTTGCAAAATAGCACAGACACGATTAATGTTCATTCTTGGGTTTAATTTATATAATATCAATACAATTTAAAAGCATCTATCTTCACGATACTCTGTTTTGTTTTTGTAAACAGTGAAGTCTACACTCAACAAGCCAAATGTTTTTTAAGGTCTCCATTAACACACATTATAATTCGGCTATATGCTATTTTATTTTACGCTGCCGTGCTATACTTCACTCAGTTTTGTGTGTGTGTGTTTTGGGGAGGAGAAATGAAACGTCGAATAATATTAATAATTTTTGCTAGGCTATCTGAAATAGTATAATCTTCGTCGAAAATCAAATCTTATTTTATTTGCTTGATCAAGGTGTCTCCAGTAAAAACATGGTTGTGCTCGGGGAAACGTAACCCCCTATTTCAAAGGTTTTTCACGGGCTGTTGCTGCAATTTGGGTCAATTTAGAGCATCGTTTTTAAAACAAACGCTGGCCTTCTCTCTCGGATAAAAACCGTATCTGCACGTATTGACTGTAGCAATTAGGCAATACAGTAAAACTAAGCTCCGGAATTTATGAAACGCATCGTCTCTGCGGGAAATTAACTACATGGCTAACGCCATCTGTGCGAAGACGTAATCGCAACGTAAAACATTAAAGGGGGTGTTGTCAATCGGTAATTAATTTGGGCAAAATTGGTGTTTCATTTTGTAGTTGCCCAAGAGCTTCCAACATTTGCATCTTGCAATCAGGGAGATTTTGTCCAACAATCAGGGAGATATAAAGAATTACATTCAACACAGCAGGAAAAAGGTTTCTATATGAGATGATTTCAAATTTGTTCATCAGAGCATGGAAAGATTGGTTTATTTTCAGGGAACTTTCTGCAGAATCAGGGAGAGTTGGCAACTCGGTTGCTGTTTTGGAATCGATAACAATGTATGAAGGTAACCAAACATGGAGAGTCCAGGAATTAATGACGATCGGTTCGACAAGATACAAGAAGAAGCCGTGATGTTTGTACATCTTTACTCTCAAACGAATATCACAGAGAAAAAAGGTTTTTGTTTTGCGTGACCGTGCAGTGTTTCTAATACACGTAACTCATACACCGATGTAAGTTTAGCACCGTATACTATGCTTACCTGCATTGGTGTATGGGTAAAAAAACAGTGTATGTATAAATACTCTTTATACCCGATGCCCTTCATCTGTTAAATAATTTCATATTTGCAGCGTAAATTACAAATTATATTTATAATAAACATATACACACCCGACAATTATACACCGCTATCTTCATCAAGGTCAAGTAAGACTTACAAGGAAACAAAGGTTTACAACATTGTATATCTAATTATTTAAAAAGAAGATGCATGGTTTTCAAAACAAAGTATTCGGTATTTTCCCCTGTTTTAGAGGCTATTTTTAGAATACCTTTAGTTGTGGTTTGTCTTGACATCGCTCAGTTTGGACTTCCATGTGTCTGTTTCTAACGTTGGTAATCTTGTTTTTGAGTATGCATCCATTATTTATACTCATTTACTTATTTATGTAGTCATTTAACTATTTATATGTGGCTGGGTTGTTGTTTTTTGTTTGTTTCGATTTTATCGTACTTTCCTCTTCCGATGTGAACTCTTGTCTAAATATACTCTCAATAATATTCGTTGTGTACCACACCTTTAAGATGTGTGCAGCAGCAGAGTGAGGAAAGAATGGAAGATATTTCAATGACATTTCAAATGTAACAGTTCTGTAATTAGATCTCCTTGTAACAAATGCACAAACAACATGTCGAGAATGTTCTTCCGGTCAGGTTAGACGTGCATAGTATGAAGATTTATGTTCATTAGGAAGTCAGTAGTCATAGGGTTTGTTTTATGGAGAGGTTTTAAAGGGGTGGGGAACCGTAACGGATCGGAAGGAAGCAGTCTGGGGGTAACATTTGGAGAATTGTTTCAATTATTTCAACTCGCACTGGACAAGTTAAAGGTTGCATAGAATGGTAGAGCAACAAGCAGGGATTGCCTAAGACTGTCGCCCTAACCTGCAACATCAACGTAGCCTGGCTTTAGCGGGATATGTGATGGGGCGGTATAGCGGTTAAAGCTCTCATTAAATTTGAATCTGTAGATGATGTTGAAGATACAATAAAATATTTACCTAATTTGAAAATGTTCGGAGCCGTAGAGTCTAGCGAATGCTAAAACGTTTCCGTATCGTGCATATAATGGACATACTTCTCCAGGGCACCAGTCTGTGGGTAGACTGGTTATAAGTGCTTTATATTCATATAATCACGCGATTGCTATCGCAATAATTGCGCACTGTCGAGGCACTTTAGGGCAAAAATGCCTACCCGTGACACCCAACCTCAGCTCAGCCTAAGTTACTCGCACGTTCACCGCCCCGCCCCCCCCCGCTCTCAACCCCCTCAGTAGAAGACAAACGTATTGAAGCACGTGGTCACTTTGATCGTTAACTATAGATCGGAATCTCCTTTATAATGAGTCAAATTCCACAAAAAAAATAATAATAATAACAATAAGCCCAAGGGTAAAGAATCCAATGAATTTTAAATTTATACAGCTCAAGTTCGTTGTTATTAAAGTGCGTCTTGGCTTCCGTTGTCTGAAGATGTTTGTAGGTATTGAATATTTTTAGTTACTTTTCTTGCTCATTTGGTGATTAATTCGTAGTCGGCTTTAGGCTCATACTGGCTGTACCACCAAATTCTGTGGAAGCTGAACTTTCGCTGTTACATTTTGTATTTTATTACAAGTTAGCCCCTTGTACAGCAACAACCGTGGTTATTAGCAAATTTTAGTGTTTAATCTATTAAAAAAAAAAATTAAAGCATAATAATAATAAAGTAATAACAGACTTAACTATTAAAATTTTGGAGGTGAAGCGTCAGATCTTACGTCAAAAACAAATAATTATCTGTCATTAGTATTATAATTTTTTGTTTAGGAATGAATCGGAATCATTATGAAAGTTAACTCTAAAATAATGGCAATAGAGGAACTAATTATTTAACCCACATGTGGCAGATCTCAACTCTATTCGTGCAACAAGCTCATTACACGAGGCCGTCTGTCTAATTAAGACTTCAGCGAATACTAGAAATAGCTGTCACACATCCTTTTACTAGCGCCAATTAATAACAATACGCTAATCACGTGCAAGGAAACCTTGCAAGTTTCCACAATGGTTGTAATGACCGTGTAGACATAACGTGGAGTCTACAGCGTCCCATCATTCCTTCGACCCAGAGTTACCAAGGAAGTGTACTTTGTTAGAAAGGCCAGGAACAAAGGTCATCAGATTCAATGACTTGTTCCAAATGTTATAGATGCTGGGTCCCGAAATCTTGTTATCTTACATTATTATTACCTTTTTTTTTTTTACAACTTTAACAACAACAGATTTCGCGTCGCAGGGGACCTGCCCTATGTCCATGTCAGGCTAACTCTGAAAGCGGTTTAAAAAATGGGGTTTTAACTAAGGTTCTGCGTCATTTAGACCCATTTCTGGGTCTTTTAAGCACACATCCTGGTCAATCCGGGTCACATTGACCAAGACGAGTCAGACCCCACGAGATTTTGGTTATGATCTGATGGGGACAAAAACCATTTCCTGGGTCAGCGTGACTCGTTTTTTACGGGTCGGTCTGACCTGGAATCCGGGTCAGTATGTGTGTGTCACTAATTGGTCTGACTTGGATCATGGGTCAGCTTAACGCAGGGTCTTGCTGACCTGGTTTTTATAAGAGTGTGGTTGAGCCTCGCTCAAGACTCAGGCAACCAAAGCGGTGTGTGGTGTGTTTCTATGATTAATCCAATTATTGTTAATGCATTTTTATGAATAGGGCCTGGGTCCTGATTTGAAAGACCTGCATGCTGGACTGGGAAATTCACTCAGCTCACCAAACTGGTGACAATAGCAGATTCAGATGCTCTCATCAAAATTGTACACAGGATATGTGAAATAGCCCATCGGTATACTCTTCAAAGCATATTTACACGCTTTTAAAGCCACACCAAGTTATTTCCTTTAACGATTGTATGAAACCTTGGAGTTTCTTGTCCAGGAAACCTGATAAATAAAAATAAAACATTATGGGAAACGTCAACCCAAAATCACGCATCTGTAATTACTTTCCAAGCATCACACGTCTGTTTCTCACCGACGCGGGGAGAGTTTTAGCTTATTTTTGTGAAGTGTTTCTCCGCATCATGATGGTCTGATCTCCGTGCGAGATCCCCGTCGTGCCCGCGGGCCACAGTCCATATATTCTCCAGTCGACTCTTGACGACTGAATCCCCCGCCTGTTTGTCTTCCGATGTCTCCAATATTGTGTGACTCCTTGTCAGTCTGTTTCATTGAAAATGCCCCCAACCCTTAAATATAATCAGGTTAGCAATAGCGAGTGAAAAATTAAAGTGGGGTACAGAAGTTGTTATCATGTTTTTATTCAAATATTATTGAGTGTTTCAAAAAAAGTTCACCTGTAGCCTGCCAGGTGAATGGCCCGATGATCGCAACATGTCGTCAATTTTTGCTTATTCCAGTATCGAATTGACAAGCCTTTCTTTGGAACTCTTACCAAGTTGATATAGTTTGGTTCCAATGGGTCTCACATTGGTTTGCACTGTTACGCCGTGGTTCCGTTCCACTTCTTGGGCGCTGTATGAATGCCATCCGTGTTACTAAAGAAATATTCGTTCGCATCGGGGGTACAATTCGATGTGGGGCGACTCTAAAAAGAACTGTGTGCTAAAAGCTTGACTTTTCGATCGGTTACACCTTAGGCACAATTTCACAACACTGCTTAATACCAGATAATGTTGTGCTTATGGCAATCCAGTACGCAGAGTGCATGATTTTATGGGCCGTAAGCAGAACGCAGAGCCATGAAATGAGGGGCATGGTCGCCATCACCAGAAAGCTGCTGTTCAGAGCAGACTTATCTTTATAACAACAAACTTGTATAAGGCTGCCAGCTATTTCAAAAACACATATCGTGCAGCCGCAAACCTGTCCTTGATATTATTGTCATGGGTAGACTGTCCAATTCAGTGATCACGTTAGTCTTATGCCATGCCCAATATGAAGGAGGGGGGCAGAGTTTGACGTTCCCAAACTAGAAACAGACTATTTTCCGAGCAGCCAGACTAATATTTCAACCCATCATCAGTTTGGCAACTTTTCGTTAGAACGTGTTATCCATCCGGGTTTAGCGAGGTGATAGCGGGTACCAACCGCATCTCTGGCCACAGCATTTGCAAACGGACACCAACCCTTGGAAATCTGAAAAACGATTCATGCATGAATCGTTTCCCTGATTCAATTGTTTTTGCGTGAAAAATTGTCCAAACCATAGTACACGAAGGGAATTCTTTCTCTAAATAGTTAACACTTTCAACAGCTGCAGTGAATATGCTCACCAAGTAAGTGTTTATGGTCATTAATTTATGGAGTATTTACCAATAAGTCTAACTTTAATAATGGTTAAATGTGGGCTTTTGGCGTGACGCGGTTCCGTATTCCCAGTCGACGGACGCAAACATGAAGCATTCGTGCCGTTCGAACGATTTACGAGTCTTTTGTTTGAGATGCTTATCTATCGTCACTTATTAATGCCATCAGTTTATGACAGGATGCTCGTGTGCCCCGAGTGCGAAACATTATCAATTAAATACACCAGTGACCGCGTCACGCGCAACGGTACGGCAATCATTAAAACGGAGTGCCAGTCAATATTTTGTAATAGAACTCCATTAATGGGTACGGTATGACAAAACTAACAAGTGCGTGAATTTGTCAACCTTTTATTTTGATTTAGTAGTAATACTAGTTCCAATTATAGGATATCTTATTATTCATTAGCAATAGTAGTTCTATATAGATGATATCTATTATTTTAGGTACTTATTTTTAAATTACGAAATGGGGGAGCTAACAGACAACATTGTCTATATGGAAAAAAAGGTTTAAGTAAACATTTTGATTTTGGCATTTCTATGACGTTTAAAGCAGTAAGCCTACACCAAAACGAGATGGTGATTTGAGCCTATCATGTGGGAAACCATGGGGAAACAGCGTGGTAGGATTGTCAACAAATACACCATCATATGTTGCTTTGGGTAAAAATATTTCGAAATAGTGCATTTCCTAATCAAGGCTAACTTTCTACAAGACAAAGTGATGTTTACCAGTAAACCCATCGTAGAGGGAAGCATTCGTTTGCTCCACAGCACCTTGTAAACTGCTACATGACGCTACAACATTCATGTAAAATGGGTCTTATAATTCCGAACATACCTCTTCATCTTGTAGAAAGGGACAACAAACAATAAGCGCTTGGGTACACCCTTTGGCTGTTAAAAGTGCTATATAAGAACTGAGTATTATAATTATAAATTAGTATTGGTACGAAATTTATTCATGTAACATTCAAAAATTGTTAAAGTAAAACTTAGCAGCAAGCCAGGAAAATTGTGCCCATTAACGTCGGTATACTAACCCATCGACACTGCTTTCACCAAAAAGCTCCAAACAGTTTTAGACCCCTCTTTTTTCCTATAAAGTAATGATAGCTGACATAACAGTAACAGTATACCTTGACTGCCACTCGGTTCACCTTGTACAGGAACAAACTGCCTGTTTGGTTAATAATTAGATCGATACTTTAATCCAGGATGTAAATCTGTGTCAATAAAATAAAGCTCGACGTTTTAAGGACAGCATTTCCATCTAAATAAGACACTAATCCGCTCGTGTATGATGCTCTGCCTCAAGTTTTGTTGTTGTTGACGAAGGCCGATCAGACTTTTCATTTAAATTCCAAGACGGAACTTCATCCATGCGTTTAAAGGATTATGTTAACTCTTCACTTTTATTGTGTGTCTGATAAGTATCTAAAGAAAGAAGTTTTTTTATTTTTGTATATATATATTCTTTAAAGGGGTGTTGGGGTGTTTGTTTGTTTGTTTATTTCTTTCTTTTGTGTGGTATTATACAAACTTTTGATTTCTTTCTTCGGAATGTTTGCGTGTAATCTCTCGGGGACGATGCCTCCACAAACGGGGTTGTTATGGCATAATGATCATCCAAATTAAAACAGCAGTGACTTGCCGTATGTTGGCAAAGACAGGTTGGACTAAGTGCCCTCAAATTACCAAGCTAGAGACAAACTTTCCAGGCAAAACTGTGGTTCACCCAACTGCGTTCGAGGTCTAATGTCTGGCACCACTGAGTACCGACCAGTACTCAAAGTCAACCTGCACCTGACTACCGCGGTCAGGTACTGTCACTAAAACTTGCTGTACAGTTTTTATGTTTGCCATGACCATCGCTAAACTAAAAGCATTTACAGGTGCGGCAGCTGTGCAATGCTCCGAGTCTAATTTCATCAAATGTTATTTCATGTTTAGGCATACAAATTGCTTATAACATTGCTCTGAAAACAAAAGCAACAGGGAACGAGTCGCGTGTCCGCTTAATTGATTTAACTAAGCAGCACGTTTCCCTTCAGAAAGTTATTGATATGAATTATAACATTATTGCCGGTGGACTCAAAGGTGTGCACGACATTGCTAAGATTAAATAAATAGATGTTTATAAAATTTGCACACATCTTACATGGTACAAAGCTGGTCCTGGTGTATAAATTCCCATGCGGTATATTGCCTGAAATGCTATAATGTTTGAGAAAATGGGTACAACAGTTAGATTCAACCTCACGCGAGACCAACATTCGATGTTCTAAAACAGTGAAAACGTATAAGGTGTTACTGTTTTCTTGTGAATCCATGCCCGATGGAACCCAACAAGTAACATTTCACATGGCTTGTTATTTCAGTTAGTTTCGATTCATAGCAGAGTCTTTCTGAAAGGCTAAATGAGAACACAACACACATAAACAGCCATACTAGTGTAACAGAAGCAGTCAAGTGGAAATGCAAGAATAGAGAGCGAGAGAGAGAGACAGAAAGTGTGGATTCTAGTCTTTGACAATTATTACCAGTGTTGTTCATAAGCTGTAAAACCACAAATTTTGCACAATTCCTAATGAATTTTGCACTATTCCTATTGATATTATTTCATGCAATAAACTTAAAAGCCCACGAAATCAGTGTTAACATCGGCGCACGCTTAAAGCTGTGTACGGCGATGGTTGTATAAGGATTTTGCACAATCAAGCTTCTTTTTTAAATCAATTATTGCGATGAACGTTTCGTTGTGAAAACAAAATGTTGTAAATTAAAACCAAGACCAACTGGCTAAGCAAGCATCATACAAATGTGACAAATATAATACAAATCATCATGACGCAAACACCCACCCCCTGCTACCCCACCCACACACAAAAATGTAAGACAGTGAACCAAACGCAGGTCAAATAAATCCACTTGGACACCTAAAATGAATACTGAGTTTCGGCCTTCTTCCACACTAAATGGCTGCTAACATAGGACCGATGTAAATACAGTAGTTCATTGGGGTGTTGGGTGGGGTGTTTGTTTGTTTGTTTGTTGGTTGGGTTTGTTGGGGTGTTTGTTTGTTTGTTTGTTTGTTGGGGTGTTTGTTTGTTTGTTTGTTTGTTTGTTTGTTGTTTGTTTGTTGGGGCATTGGGGTGTTGGGGTGTTTGTTGGGGGGGGGTGTTGGGGTGTTTGTTTGTTTGTTTGTTTGTTTATTTGGTTGGTTTTTATTACCATATTGTTTTGTTTAATGATATAGTTTGCTTCTGAAATGTATGGACCTGGTAGTTTTTTTTACTAGTGTTCGGGCATCAGCCGAACAACTCTTGTTATTGATTTTATGGGCTGGCAAACATTAAAAAACGATTACTTTCCCCTCCGTGTTTTCGAGTGTGAAGCAAAAACTTCCCCCTGGCGAATGGATGAGGATACTTCAGTAGACCAGACAAGACACCACTCGACCTTTTAATGTATTCTCTTCCCTATTTACTTTCATTGTTACTCTATAGGTGAACTATTATTAAAATTTTAATACTGATATTTCAACGAATGCAACCTAAAACAAGGTACAATATTAGCGACGCAGGGAGAGTTAGGAACAAGTAAATCCGGATTAAGGAAGATCTGCAAACAACAACGCTTGAGGGCTTTGAGCATCGAAGCCCTCCAACTTCAAAACTAGACCGACGCCAGACTGCTCTTTATGGGATCATGGCTTTCACTGCTTGCAGTCTGCCACTCCAGTACGAAGTAACACTTACCCCCCCCCCACCCCTCCAGTCATTGAAAACAATCAGGCGTATACCTCTGAAGTATCTCGCCGTCGTCTTTTACCGCGAACAATGATGTATTTGCCGTGTGATTTACTAAGGCTTTCAGGTGTCACTAAGGCGCATCTTCAGGCATGCGTTAAGTGCACTGCAAGGCCGGGTCAAAATATTGTGCTCCGGGTTTGTTTGGTGGGGGTGGGGAGGGGGGTAGTTTTTAGTTGTTTTCGGTTGTTGTTGTTGTTGTCTTTTTTCTTCTTCTTCCCCTGAACATACTATAAGTGTATACTCCCAAGGCGTCAACAGTGAAATTAACTGGCTTTGGAGGTGCATTTTACGGCAGCAAATGACACATTGGGCTGATATCTCGGGGGGGGGGGGAGAGGGGGATCCGCCATGGTTGCGGCTGCGTGGCTGCCTTCATGTCCTGTGGTATAGAGCAAGAAGGTGACACTGTTTCCTTTAAGTTTTAGGCCAGTCCATTAAAGACTCCTGTTAAAGTCCTCTTTTGATTCAATGCATTTGAAAGTGGTTTGTCGCTGTGCTTTTGTTACAGGATGGTAATGATTCAAATACATACGGGATTGGTATCGTTGCTGACACCGCTGGGTTATGCCACACATAAATCAGGGAGAGCATAACATCAAATTAGTAATACAACATTTTAAAAGTAAAATGTATAGAAATTAAAAGCCTGAAATAAAGCATTTAATAATTATAATAAAAACGTGCTTTCTGTCTTATTCGAAGCATTCTGGATGAATGTGACCGATTCATGTGGTTTCTCTTGTGTGACAGCATTAGAACAGTTGTCATTTTTCTTTTGCCATTTCACACGTTTTGCATTAACAAATGTTATTCAATTATAGTGCAAAATGACACCAATGCACGTAATGTTTGCACGCAATGTTGTGACTGGCACATTAATGTTGTCTCTATATGTCAGCCAGACAGACAATCTGGTTGCTGTTGGGTTTTTTCATTGAGGATGTTTTTGTTAGTGCTGCTGTTGTTGTTGTTGCTGCCGATATTAGAAATAGTATCAGTTGTTGCTGTTGCTGTAGTTGTTGTTTAGTTGTTGATTATGTTGTTGGTGTTGTTTATGTTGTTATTATTGCCGTGGCGCTGTTTTTTGTGCTGTTATTATAGTAGTTGTTGTTGCTGCTGTTATTAATGTTGTTAATGTGTTTTGGGTGTTCTTTGGTCTTGTTGCTCTTGTTGTTTTTGTTGTTGTTCTTGTTGCTGTTGTTGTTGTTGTTTTTTTTCGGGGGGTTGTTCTTGTTGTTCTTGTTGTTCTGTTGTTTTTGTTGTTTTTGTTGTTCTTGTTGTTCTTGTTGTTCTTGTTGTTCTTGTTGTTCTTGTTCTTGTTCTTGTTCTTGTTCTTGTTCTTGTTCTTGTTATTCATGTTGTTCTTGTTTTTCTTGATGTTGTTCTTGTTGTTCTTGTTTGTCTTGATGTTGTTCTTGTTGTTCTTGTTGTTCTTGTTGTTCTTGTTGTTCTTGTTTTTCTTGATGTTGTTCTGGTTGTTCTTGTTTTTCTTGATGTTGTTCTTGTTACAGTAAACATACTCCAAACCGTTGAGGTGTTGATGATTTGATCGTACCTGATACTATTTATTACAACATAACGAGCGCGATAGAAACCCCTGTCTCTGTTCCCATGGTAACAATAAATGTATTAAACCAGCTAAATAATTCCTCTCTTTTTCTCCGTTTGACTTGCCAACTTCCCGTCCCGATTTGACAAAAGAACTAGACGTGACCACCCGCTGAAGACGAAGACAAGCCAAACTCCCTAGGCGAGGCCGCGGCATTATCTTGCCGTGAGCTAAGACGAGAAGAAACACCAGCAATGGCGCCAAATCTTTTGTAGCACGCCAGTAGCCTACTTGTGTGTGGAACACGTCTAGCTACTTAACCCATACAAAGTGTCATATACAGTACCGTCCGGGAAATCCAAACTAAGGTTTCAGGAACTTGGGGTGTGAACCCTTGTAAGTCTTCGTTTCTCTTACTGTTTTGCGCGGTACGTAACAGCACCAGTGGAACAATATTTGAGTTTAGCCATGCACAATCTATTTTTCGTGTAATTGCAAATACTGCGCCTTTAACCATGGTCATAAAAAGTCGGTCACGTTAAATCATGTTGTATGGCCTAAATGTTGTACTCATCGTTACTTGCTCAATATACGGTTACCTAGGGCCAATCATTCGCTTATCTGCATCCATTAACATTCTTCCTGATTGTCTCAATCTTGATTGACTACCGTATACTTAATTGACGTCACAGTCAAGCCTGTGTGCAGAAGAAAAATAGTTCTCCCCAACCACCATGCGCCATAATAATGTAGTTGATGCAGTGTCGAAACCTTTAGGATTCGCAGCAAGTTAAAAAACATGAAGCATTTCAATAGTTTACACAAAATGGTCATGGCGTATGGACGCTTTGCAAAGTCGTGACGTCAAACAGTTTCGCAAACAGAGTAACAAATTGAGAGGCGTCCTGGCCCACGCATTTATAGTTTGCAGAGGTCTCTTTTGGTTGGCTGCACGGAAATGTTGAACATGTCAGTGTTACAGAGTAAATAATGTGTAATTGAATCAGCTAGAACTCGATAGCGTTCTCCTAAATCCGGATCATGCCCGTCCATTGTATGTTAGTGTGTGGAGTGCGCATAATCAATTTACTCAGGTTTGATAGTCTGGCTGAATGTGGAAATGGAGTACAGAAGGAAAACAAATCGCGTATACTGTCCCATTCCTGAGTTGGAGGAAAGGTGATCTGGAATTCTTAACTACATGGTATTTGTATATTTATGGTGAATCCGCCTTGGTCTCTAATACAACCAAGTAATCAAAGCGAGGCTCCAAAACGAGCAGACTGTTGGTTTTATACGAAATGAGATATTGAGGTTAAAGATGATAAAAAAATATGCAAAGAGCTCTCCTATCGTATGCCCCACAGCCACAAACTGATAGAATCCAAACCAGTCAAATGGAGGCAATTTGCATTACCGCATTGCTAGGCGAGACCTGTTCAACGTGTTTATTTTATATCCCCATACGTTTTAAAATTGTTTAATTTATCCACCCTTTTTCCCCAAACTATATTCTCTACTTTGATTGCACACTACATGTTGTTTTTCCTTGAGTGGCAGCATTTCAAAACGTTCATTATATTTACTTGTTCAATTCAAACAGGTATGTTTCTCACGCACTAGTGAATGCCAGTGAGATGGTGCGGACAAACGAGTAAATTGCGAGAACGCGATCGTTTTTGCCGGAAAAAAATCAAAAATCAAAAACAGACTGATGACTGTGTGTAGACTACTGAAAGTAATTCAAAAATAATTTGGTGAAATAATTGAATGGAACAGAGTAATGGAGACAGACATTTAGATCATCGCAAATTTGTCTATCGAAAATAAATAACTAAATAGGCCTAAATAAATACGTACATAATGTATAAATAAATTATAGGTAATATAACAAGCAACTTTCGGAAATTTCAAAATGACTGCCAGTGTTTGTTATTTCACCTTCATCTGGTTGGGCAAATCTGCGGTGGTCCTATAGCCACATATTTTTCTCGTGACCTACTCTGACAGTGTATCATCAAAGGTATCACAAACCTATCACCTACCTGCCGGAGAGATCTGTGATCGGTTATAGCAGTATTAGTACATCAGTTGTCTTTCCTATTGAAAAATGGCTGACCCTTAAAAAATTTACTAAGGGGAGTTCGTACTGTCGATTGTACGAACTCAAGTCTTGTGTGTTTTCATGTATGTATTAATTTAGGTATGGTAAGATGGCTGTAAAGGGATGTCTACGCGTTGAAACCGAGGACTTTAACAAAAGGGATTCGGGGGTCTTGAGGGGGCGAGATTGTCCTCGCTTCGCTTTCGTGTACAAAGCCAATGGGGACGTCACTAAAAAACAGTCCTAACAATGGAGAACAAAAGTGCTCGTATTGCGGGGTCGACAATTACTGAAGGATGTATGAGTGGGTATAGGTGTACACATTCATTCTAGAGACCTATAACACAAAGATCGATAGGGAGTCCCGAGTTGGGGTAAGGATCCCTAGTTGAAAAGTGTATACTAAACCCAATGAGGGCTGTTGCGACAAAGTTGAAGTATACAAACAAAAGACAGACAATAGGAGGTCAACTGATTAAGTTTCACCAGTATGAGAGGACCATCATTTATGTCTGAGATTAAATCATGCCGTGTGTTACGATGCGTTATTGTGACTATAATAACACACGTGGAAAACTCGGCAGAGGTCACATTTCATTAAATTTTAATAAACTGATCAGTATCATAGTCTATGTGTATTTCAGGAATAAAGCAGATAATTAAACCAGTATTATTAACATCCACTACCAGCTAATAACTGGTGTTTCCACGGATATAGATAACCCGATCCGGAGACTATTGTCTGGCTAGAATTCCAGGCCAATTACACGTTAGATGAACTCCACTAATTAAACCAATCCATCGCTCATTATGCTGCTACCTAACCTTCGGGCTAATATTCGTATAATAAAGAAACTGGGAGATATTATGGTAGAGTTACAACACAGTTCCAAATTGACATCTTCACCCGCCGTAATTTTTTTTTTAAGAACCCCACTATGACTATCATTAGCGGATCGTCAGTGTATTACAGCCGATGCCTTCGGGCACACATTGTTGTTTGGGTGTTTTTATTCCCCCCCCCCTCTCTATTCTGACATCATACAAGTCAATGATCATTTTTCCCACACTGATTTCCAACACCATAGAACGCTCCAGAAGCCCAGCCGTTGAAAATTTCAATTTAGACGTCGTTTGCGAGCAAGGACGAGTGGCACAGCTCTCCCCATTGTTATTAAAAAAGCAGCACATACACAATTTTACTACCGCCTTCTACATGCCGGTATCATTAAACGTCATCCTAGAGGTCCAAGGTATTTGTCAAAATTCCTTGATTTATAACAAATGCGGTATAACAAACAGCGAAGTCCATACATTAAAGATATATTAAATTTTGCTATATATTTTGTTTTGCTCCGGAATATAGCAGACAATCTTATAGGGAAAGTAGGCCGTCGTCATTTTGTTCTGAAGAATGCATTAATTCAAGTCACTAACGGTATAGGGTCTTAAATTGGTAAATACTCCAAAAATTAATGACAATTTAAACTTACAAGATGAGAAGCACTGCAGCTGTTGACAGTATAAACCACTTTGTGAAAGGATTCCCTTTGAAGTAATATGGTTTGGATAAATTTTCACCCCTGAACATTTGAATATGAGGAAAAGATTCATGCCTGAATCGTTTCTCAGATTTCTGAGGGCTAAAGGGAACGTATACTTTTAGTTTTTGGAACCGTTTGATTGTTTTAATCCTATATAAATGTAGATTATTAAACTAACCTGTGAAAATTTCATTTTAAAAGGTGGTAGCATTTTTAAGATATCACCGAAAATCCGGAGCGGTTATGTCCACGCAGAAAGAAAAATCCAAAATTAGAATTATACAATCTGAGAAACTTTAACAACAGTAACGTTTCTCAGAATCAAATTTTGGGGCATAAAAATTGGTATCTTTTTCCATAACCAAATTACTTCGAAGTGAATTGATCCATAAAATGCTGTATACTATCGAAAGCTGCTGTACTTCTAGCCAAGTAAGTTTGTATTGCTATTATTAGTTTTAAGATTAGTGATTACCAAACGTATACGAAGACCCTTTAACTAAAAATGAAGTGATGTCCGTTCGCAAATAAACACCCGACACGACGACGAGTTTATGATGATTTCTTGATGATGCGTTTGGAATGATCGACCGAAGAAAATGACTGAAAACTGATACCCCATTCTGTTCGAAAACCCTGCATAAAATTTAGAGATTACAACAACCCCCTTGTCTTTGTGAACGAAAATCATTCAATTCATTAATTTGATTTAAAGTCCGAGCCATTATAAGGTTACACGCCAAAGAACCAAGACACTTTGGATTGCAGCGTTAGGTTAAGTGTGCTGACTTTTTATTTTTTTTTTATTTCAATGATTAAATCACGTTTCTGACCTCCAGTGGTAACTTTGGGCTTCCGAACCCGAGATCTTTTTACGGTGCTTCTATTCGATTAGAGGAAAGTTCCTCATTATAACTACGGGTCGTCCGAAATCGGACAATTCAAGTTGAAGATTTCTACACTATATAACCATTAAACGCATGATGCGCCTTACATAAACCACTAACGTTTTGGTAAACACATTACGTATGTTTAACCCAAACACTTGAACATTGTGACGCGTTTATAAAGAACGTTTTGTTTAACTATGCAAAAGAAATAAATAAATAAGTAAATTGCATTTATTGACTTAACATATCAGAGCAAGGAGAAACTGAACATGACGTGTTTATAAACAAATCACTTTAAAAACGCATGAACGCATTCATTTATAGGACCTAAACACATTATGCACATTGCACTCGTTGGATATACCGGTATGGTTCTTCAATCGGCTTCAAGACAAAGCGCATGCTTAATTTACAATATTACGGCAGGTTGGTGATGGGATTGTAACTTTGCTGATACAAGTATGGAATTTGACACATTGTCAGATTATGTCATGACAAAGATGTTTGGCTTTAGGGCCATCACAGTTTTGCAACAACAACAAAATGATAACATATAAATAAGGTATTATAAAAAGAATCGGTAGCCATTTTGCAAAATTTGAAACTTTCTTGTTTATATACTGCCTAAATTTTTTTCAAATGATTCACAACTGCGATGGTCCTATAGCAAAATATCTTACTCGTGACCTACTCTGACTATGTGCAAAATGCAGTGCTTGAATCATCAAAGGCGCCATTCCCTCAAATATTTCACCTGTCTGCCCCAGTAAAGAACGACAAAACCTACGAATGTACAGAAGTTGCATAATATAACACACAACTCAATGATGTACAATTCTGTCTATGACGTCATCTAGCGAGCCGCGCCACTATTATTGGATTGGTTGGGTGTAGAACATGTAAGCTCGTACATTCCTAGGCCTTTCTGGTAGGCAATGGTACTTTTCACATGTTGTGTCATAATTGTCTGATAAATTCAAGAGCTATACAAAATAACTGCCGAACATGCTTTGAGATGTGCCTTTCTTTCTTCGTATCAAAATTTGATAAAAATCAGACAGCGCAATCACCATATTAACATATAAAAGTTTGTTTTATTTCCTTGGGTTGTGCAAATCGTGAATGCAGGAAGTCCGGGCTCTGTGGCTCTTTTGATGTCAAATGTGACATGATGTAAAGAGGGAACAGATGACCTCACTAAATCACTATCAATAAAATTAAAAGTGTATCATTTGTGCTAAGGCGTTTTGGGGTTCTTCTATATACATTACACAGTTTCCTGTATTTGTGCATTACGTAGGCACTCATTATTTTCAAAAAAGACTGTTGACCAACCGATGGCAACCCTATGATGGCTGTACTAATACACTATGTGTGTGTGTTAATTTTAAGGCCACGCTACGTATCCCGCAACTCCAACCCTAATGGTTGTCCTTTTGGTGTGATGTATCAGCGTAGCCAAAGGATGTCTTCCAACCCACCAGTTTGAATTCAACTGCGTTCCGTCTCTCCTGCCAAATTGTCATGGCATGATGCCACGTTTAAACTCTGGCAGCAAGTGGGAATGAAACGGCGAGACATTCTCCGCAGTTATGCCTCCATTTCGGTTTGCGGGTGTTTGCTTTCCACGATACAAGAATTTCTACCCTGGCGAGACTGTTCTGACATGTCCAAAAGGAGTGAGAAGGTGGAAGGGAGAAGGTAAAAAAATCAGATCCGATGTGTAGGGCCATCACTCCTACTGGCTCCCTCATGCCGTCTTGCAATTAAAATCCGTGTAATGGGAGACGCCTACTCATCTCCAGCGCATCCTCCAAACGAGCCGGGGCAATCTCCAGCCAACTTCCACCGCCAAATAATAATTTGAACGCCTGGTCCCCACGGACCACTCAACCACAGACCGACACGGTACACCTCTTGTAGTCGATGTTCGGACATTTTTTTTCCTTCTCTTTCTCCCCTCTCTTCTTCTTCTTCTTTGGTTTCTCCTGTAGCTCGAGTATTGACTGAGCGGGCCGTTTTCAAGGGGCAGTTCCTCCCCCGGGGGTTTTGCAAGTTTACCTGGGCTCGCAGATGGGCTGGGAAATCACCGTCCCGCTTCCCACTCGTGTTGACCTCAAAGAGGAACCCGCACAGCCGGAAAATACCAATTATCTCGGTTTGTCTAATATTGTAATATAATTCTGAATCCTTTCATATAAATGTATGTTTTCAAAGCAACACTCAAATTTTAGTAGGCCTAATTAAATCATGTTGTAGAACCCAAAAGAAACGGTTCTCTGTAAGGTAAAAAAAAACACCTTCCCGGAATTGGAGATGGATAAGCTAGAGCTTTCTTCCCGGAAAACAACAAGATGGTTCTCAAGATCTTTCACGAATGTTTTAACAATTTATTGCAATGTCAGCTATTGCCAATGTGAGCACGTTTTAACACTCTTTGGGCTGCCGTGACGACAGTCTTCAGATGCTCACTTCGCACTCGTGTCTCTGCGTACCTGACACGTTTATAAGTGGGTGTAGTTAATTGCTCTGATATTGCCTATATTTTGTTATGAATTATTATTTTCATAATTAGGAAAGCCTCAGTTTGTACAACCATCAAAGTGTCGTTTAAAACCAGCAGGATCATGAGGTGAATGTTCTTTTATTGTGTTGAATATTGTGCATCTTTGGCTTTGCTCCAGTTTCAGGTCATTTGCGAGAGGTCGATATGTTCTTGTTATAAAATAGTTGTAATTTAGCCGTGACTTGAGGCACTTCGGTTATTACCAATCCTCCTCGCGTATATCACGGCCGGGTTTCAAGATGGTATTACTGTCGCACAGCCAAGCGGAGATCCATTTACATGTATTTGTCTGATTCTGTATCCAGTTTATGATGTAGATGGTAATGAAACGTGAATATGAACTTTCATTAAGGATTAAGGAAACTCATTAAGGAGTGCTAAAGCACCTCTTGACGACTCTGATCACAGTCAGTCTCATTCAGTGCACTATTGCTGATCGTAACTGACACGAGAAAAACTGTAGTGTTAAACTTGCGGGTACAACCATGTATAAAACTCAAAGCCACGCAAACCTTCAAATGCAAAGTTTCAGACATCAGTCACTGACATGTGTATGTACATCAATGTACGGTAAGTCACATCGTCCCAACATTAAAACTGACCTTTCCAATACGTTTGCGGCATAGCCTACATTTTGACACCCACTAGTCAAAAAAAATGCGTTGCAGTCTATACACTTCTGGAATCTGTGTCAAAATGACCCAGAAGTTTTGTCAAACTGACGCAGAACTCCAGAACCACTTTCTGGTAGCATCCGCCCGATGCAAAATGGGTCAGGACCCCATGGAACCAGAATCCAGGTCAACTCTGACCAGGAATTTGTAGATTAGATTGTACACGGGAGCAAGTCAAAGTCCTGGGGGAAATCTCGCCCTTTAACTTCACTGATGCCAATGTTAATTTTTCGATTGAACATTTTGTAATAACAACTTGTTACCATAAACACTGTGGACGCTAGCTGTTTCTCACAGAGAGCTCCGCATCCCAAACCAACGCTTTACACACCAACATCAAACATTTCACTAGTTAAGTAAAGAGCAGGCAGCAGCGTTATGGTTCACTTTAAACTGTTACACAGTTTCAGCTCCAGGTGCTGAACATGAGGGGAGCGTTTTCTGGCAGGCCATCAATAATAAGAGAGCAAGTATTTCTCGAAGAGAGCATTTCAATGTTTCAGCCGCCGCAGGTGGTTTTAACATGTTCAGTCAAGAACATTCCATAAAAGGTTAGGACATTTGTGAACGCTCTTGTGGAAGATTGAAAAACATATCTGTCAGTGTCAGAAATATTTAGGCCCATGGAATTATCTTAAACAAGGTTGAGATGATTCGAAGCGGGTGAAGGTTGGAGTCGGAGAGCATCTCGACCTCTTGACACCCAAGACTTTAACAAAAGGGATCTATGATGAAGTTTGACAGACTGAGGTCAGTCTTCTATTCGATTTTGTGTACGATACCAATGTAAACTTTCTTAATAAGTCCAAGCACTGGAAGAACTGAAGAAAGCATTCTCTTGAAGACAAGCAGAGTAAACAATAATGCAAACCGCGGGGACGTATACATCACTAGAGGGCAATAGGGTCCCTGGTTGGGGAAGGTCCCCAGTTGGAAAGTAAAAACCAATGAGAGCTGTTGCCAATGGAAATAGGAGGTTCCTAATTGCAGGTGAATACACACTTGGCTGTGGGCGGGTTTTGGGGTGGGTGGTGGTGTGCGTGGAGGGGGTATGCCGGGGGGTTAAGAGCTAGCTCACAGGCATAAAACAAATTCACCTGTGACTCTTTTACGAGTGGGGCACGTTAAGAGCTTGACCACAGGTACAAATCAATTAGCCTGTAACCGTTTTTTGAAGGATGAACTTTATGCTTATACCCATTCAATCAGTAGAAAGTCAATCTAGATGAAGATCCTGTTGGGTACTTGAAGATGAAAAACAACACAAACAGTTTTTCCTTCTGGAGAGCAAACTGTGCTTGTACGTTGTTTATCTTTGCGCGTAAGTCATTATGCAAAAGCAAAGCCAGAGGGCGAGTTACTGCGTTTGATAGTAATCCTGATATGCTTGTAGACTGCACGTAGACCGTGGCTACACATCACTTCAGAAAGTGTATCCGACCTCTCACAAATACCCTCTTAAAGCCTGGAGAACTTCGAGGGCCAAACTCCAAAGTACACGTTTGCGTCTACTCTTCACCATCTTGTCCAAGGGCGCCGTGAGAAGTACGCGTGTATGTGTGTCTACTCTCGTGACCGTCTTGTCCAAGGGCACTGTAAGGAGAGATTCCTCCTCGAACACAACAGTTGTGCAGTCCCCCTCTCTCACCCGTAAAGCTGCTGCCAAATCCCATTTGACGTTACCTGAAACTAATCAAAACACGGCACACAAAATCTCGGGTATAGGACATCGGGATGATTTCGCCGTGCTCGTTGCCTGCGTAGGAATCGGCAGATAGTGCACTTGAAAACAGTGGAGAGAAACTGCATGTCGGAGTGAAAGGGCATAATATTATCACAAAGATTACTTTGAGAAATACCTGAACATTTTAGACTTTGTTTATTTATCATCGGGGGAAGTAGGTTAATCTTTCAACAGTCGTCAAGATTGCTTTGTTAATTTCCTACTTGAGTAATGGTGTGCAAACTTAGCATATGTAGGACACTACGCCAGTTGGCAGGGTTAGATCCATCATCATCTGTCGAACGAACCACCACCATCTATTATCCAAGTTTACTGATGGAACCAACAAACCACTTTCTTATTATTGGGACACTTTAACAGTACAACGAAAGATGATGCATTTGCTCTTTTCAGAGCCAACACTCTTCCCAGAAGACATGTACATGGTTGTACTAGCTGGGGGTTCCCACTTTAGTTTCTCTATGGGTTGGTGTTAAAGGGTATAGAGTGTGTAACGGGACGGATGAAGGCAGTTGGGGAATGATGGACTCAAGGCAACGGAAATAGCTAAAAAGATTACGTGTTCAATCTAGAAAATGAGACTTTGAATGTGATTAATTGTCAAAAATAAATGTTCTTGTGTTCGAGTACCTCAACGTAAAGGGCAGGTTTCCTCCCCCACCCCCTTTCAATATCAAGTTAAAAATAAGTACAAATATGTTTGAGCTTTTGTCTGAAAACGCGCGTTGAATCTGTTCCGCTCAATTATTACAACATCTTGATATATTAAAACTGCTGGTTGGGATTTCTACAAGCTCTAAAAACTCCCAGGTCACAGAGGTCTGACCCAGAAATGGGTCAGCTTGACCCTGAAACTGGTTAAAAGAATGGGATTTAAGCTCAAATTCGGCGTCAGTTTGAACCATTTCTGGGTCATTTTGACACTGATTCCGGGTCACACTGACCAAGAAATGGTAAGCTCGTATTTGCAATTCAGTGGAATTCGAACCAATAACCTTCCACATTGCAGAGCAGTGTTTTAGTATAGGACAACATCTAAATTAGTGCTCACATTGAATTATCAGTCCAAAGTCAGTCCACAAAAAGGGACTCTCAGAAGCTATAATGGGTGTAAACGTGGCAGGCCTAGAATTTCATTTTTGAGAGGGTAAGGCCATTTTCATTTTGAAAAGGGCACTTCTATTGGAAAATCTTAACATCTTTGGTAAATATTCGATAGGGCCATGGGCAACAGAGGCCACGACCTTCTTGGCCTAGGTGTAATTCCAAGCCTTTTGTGGCTTTCTTTACGAAATTATTACGTCTAACTTTTCCACCACATTTAAGAGAAAGGTCCATGTTCACGAATTGATAACAAAAAGAACAAGAATACTGCATTCAATAATTCAATACCTGTTTTAAGAGGACACTGCATTTCTAGGAAGACTTCTCGTCAATGTACAATAGTATCATGGCATAGGGATTGTTTTGTGAGGCTGAAAAGGGGGACATTAAATGTCGTCTCATTTATACGTTTTTACTGTTGACGGTATCGCGGAATACAATCGTCTCGTCCTACACTTCAATTTCCTACTCTACACACTTTGGCAGCTTCGGGCTCTGCTCATGACCCACCAAAGTCGCACACTCATGTCACGTATGTTACTATCTACCCGATCCACTCGCCCCTTCCTCGCCTGACTTGTCGGGGGCGTGCCCGGACTGCCCCGATCTCGCCACGCTGCATTTGTCGCAGGCTTCAACCGAGCAAAGAACACAACTTGGCAATTACGTGGCCATCCTCAGCAAATGCTCAACCTCCTATAAGCCCGCGGCAGAACAATATTTATGGAGTATCGCTTGTTTGCCTTTTACCTGCCCCGCGGTAAGTTTGATCAAGAGAGTCGCTTGATAACTATGAACAGTTTATATCAAGGAAAACAACATAGGGTACTTGATAACTTTTCTTTTAAAGGTAAATAGTACAAATGCTCAAATTCCCCCTCGATTTTAAAACTTTTTTAAAAATAGGTTTTAAAGTACACCTTCAAAGAGTCTTGTTTTTCAAGAAGGTTATAGGGAAGTTAGCTCGTAGAAATATTGTACAGGTAGTGCTATTGTGGAAACACACCACACAGTTGCCTGCAGCCATCTCTCTTTTAATATTATTTGATAAAACAAATTGATGTTTCGGGCTGACCTTTACTTTGTTGTTTCTGGTACTTGAGCCAACGTGCATTTTCCACAATTCTTAAATTTCATTCCCCTCCAATTGTCATTCCATTCGCCATAGACCCTTGTTAATGCTAATGTCACCTTTTAAATGCACGGTGTCTTTACAAGCGTGAATAGAGCAGGGCTTACCCTTAACACTAACCCTTAACACAATGCCAAAATCACTGATCTTTTATGACGCGACTAAAATTATCTCTAGATAGTCTAGAATACATTCCTCCATGGTCTCCATGTCCCAATCAGTATTCACTGTACGACTAAATTATTGATGGAACATGAAGGTGATTTGAACATGATGGTGGTTTGAACGTGATGGTGGTTTGAACGTGATGGTGGTTTGAACGTGA
>CM021533.1:456660-474789 GCA_010994315.2 Pisaster ochraceus
GGGGGGGGTTCTTCAAAAGTTTGGCCTTCTTGTACTAACTAAAAATTGAAATTGAATTTAAAACACAAATTGCTATGGTATCTTTTATTTTCAAGGATTTTTTTATGAATACAGTTTGAGCAGAAGATTCGATTTCACTGAAAAAAAGATAGCCTTGTTCGAGTTGTTTTCTTGTTTTCGATACGCGCGAGACTTTCGTCTATTTACCGGTATCTTCAGTATGTATGCAATGGTGTTGACTCAAAGGACAAGCGTGTATATCGCAAACAACTATTCATGAACAAGAATTCATTACCTTTATCGCCTCATTATGAGGAATGCACGGTGTTTTCTTGGCGAGCCGTGCACAATGTGTACCCTTAACTGTTAAATTTCAATCAAGATGGAGAGTAAGCACATTATACTCGAAACCTAGTCCCAAGTACCTTTCCCAGCCTCCCCCGCGCAAGAGGAAGTCGACCAAGACGTTATTTAGGTCACACTGCTTCGGATGAAACGTATCCACTTTGATGAAGTCAAGCGTTGACTGAGAGCAGGATGCGGTGCCTTAAGGACACGATAGAATGAGTTGATCAGAAACGATATACCACTTTCTCTTTACCTAGCTTCAGTCTTCAATCAGCGCGACTTGACACATACCACACCAAATCTCGGTCTCTGACACCGAAAAATAGGGTGTTCAAAACCCCATAGACCGTTTAGCCATTAGCGCCACACTGTTCCTTATATTTATAGAAGTGTACGGTGACCGTTTGCACTGAGATATGAATACCTTTTGTATTTTGATAGAGCACTGGCATAATATTTGATGTACAAACACGTTCCCCACTATACAAGGGCTTCTGGACGGTATAAACACTTCAAGTAGTTGTATCTGATATGAAGTGACGCATTTAAAAAAATCTTCACATTTCAAATGCTTCCAGATGATTGGGGCTGCAACATGAGATCAAACATAGGTTGATTCAACATTCGATGTCTTTACAATCGAAACCACGCTAAACTTTCTCTGGATATTTAAACCTCAAAGTGTACACCAATTTACAACCGAACTTTGTGTCTAAATGACCCTCCTAAAGGCAGGATTTACTTTTGGTATTTACTCCACAACTTGTTAAAGAGCACTGGGGAGCTGTTGATAACGTAAACATTGTTAGAACCGACTCCCTTTGAAGTTTTGTCATTTTAGAAGAAAGAGGTGATTTTTCAACTAGAAATTTGAACGAGAAAGGCTTCAGGTATGCATGAAGCCTTTCTCGGGCACCCGAAAGCACACAATTCCATGCAACAAGGGTGTTTTGTCTTTCATTATTTTCTTGCAACTCTGATGACCAATTGAGCCCAAACTATCGCAGGTTTGTTATTTTATGCATATGTTGGGACCAAGTGAGGATTCTTGTCTTTGACAATTACCAAGAGTATACATTGCCTTTAAAGCGACTGATACGAGCTATACTATCCCCTGTGTGATATTCCAAGGCTGGTCAATGATTTATGCAATCAACGACTTTTGAAAGTAATTTACAAACAGACGAACTCGCCCAAAAGCGATAATTTCGGCAGAACATTGACGACGCAAGAATTGAGTCTGACGCATTGAACATGTATGAAGTGAGTAAGGCGATAGGTGAATTGATAGGGATTAATGTTTGTTAATTATTTACTGGTGGGACGAATTGCTCATGTTAGAGAGAAAACAAGTAAGCTTGTTTTAATATTGGCTACCTTGTGGAGACCGAGGACAACGAGAAAACAGAAGGTCTCCACGGGGGAATTCTATAGACTGGGTGGTCCACAAGGAATGTCTGGTATACAAAGTATGGGAGGGTGTTTGTTTAAGTACAGGACAAAGGAAAGAATAATAGAAGTCTCCTTGGAGATGTAAACAAAGGAATTGGTGACACGAGGTGTTTCAGTAATGAGTGACAATTACAGTAAGAGTCTGCACATCAAATACATACAGTGAAATAATAATGGGCATATAATGATAATTTAAATAATAATGGATTCTTGTAAATCGCTCAAATCCGTCGCTCAGTGACGCCCATGGCACTCCAACATTTTACGCCCAGTCACTGGGCCATTTATTTCATTTCAGCTCCCTTTGCAGTACAGCCCGTGCTACCAAGTACGGAGTACACCAAGCAAACTCAATCACAAGAACCATCTCTGCCCTCACATGTACCCATTTACCCCTGGGTAAAGAGAAAGTGTCAAAAACGTCAAGACCGGGATTCGAACCGTGCACACCCGGATGACTCAGCCATCAGAACTTGAGTCCGGTGCTCTAAACTGTCAAATGTTGATGTGTTGAAGTTGTAAAGCTATCTGCATATGGTGTGGTTAAGTCGCTGATCTTCCCAAGCTGGTCATAGATTAAGAAACAGATAAGCCAACCCGGGGAGACAGTTGGTCAGATAGTGGATAGACTGATAACACATCCAGTACTTCTGACAGTAAACTGGATGAGGGAAGCGCATAATATAAAGACGGAGCTTGGTTGCACCGTGGAATAACAGAGCTAAGGAGGTGGAATAGAGACTTTCACCTTGAAGGTGGAATTGAAAGACCTTCACCTTGGAGGTTGTTGCGATGGGGTGTTAATGCTGCTGGAAGTAATGCTCCTGCCCGTTACAGAGCTTTGTAGTCAGAAAGATAAGATACCTTGCGATTAGAAGCCATTTACGGTCCAAAGAAAAGGGGGGAAACAAACAAACAAACAAACGATCAAACAAACAAACAAAAACAACAGCAACAACAACAACAACAACAACAACAAACGCATGTGAAAACATAGGGTGCCAGACTAAAGACTGAACATTTGGGTTTTGCTACATTTTGTAGAGTTTACGTACGCCTGATGACCACGATTCTGTAAATATTGTTTTGCGCAATTTTTAAAGAATGCGCGTTCGAATTATGGCCCTATTTATGTGGAGATGCATTTTTCATTAAGCAAAACCTTTAATATTAGTAGGTTGTTGGTCCTGTTGCTGGTGAGCGTTGGGCAAACTGAAAGGGTTTAGAAAGTTAAATGTGAACGAGTAGAGGAGTTTAGTGTTTCGCGTTTATAGCAAACATCCTTGCTCGCGTTTTTCTCTCCAGTTTCCGAGTTTGCATTTGCGGCATCTTTCTGGTTACGATATTACCAAAATAACAATATAGCCTCATTATAGATGAGAATTTCCACTATACACACAATAAAGCAGCTGAGACATATGCTCTTCTTGCCCTCCTTTGGTTACTTACAGGCTATATACAGTACTCTGAGAACCAAATGAGAGAGCCTGAAATAACATTACACATTATTGGAATGATCGATGACGGTGGTTAACAGGCATCTTCCAGATTCACTGGAGAAATTAATGAACTGTGTTTCCCCCTAAAAGCATACCGTCGATCAATGGAACAAGTGGGGCGAATAAGCTTGTGAATTATTAAGGCACAACATTGAATATGATATTATTATATTTTAGCCTTACACACCGATGTGTGATATAGGCTACCCTGGAGTGTACACTCGATGCTTTCCGACGAGTGCTTCCGTTTATGTTTGCAAGAGTACGATATTAGAGAGGTTTCACAAGTCTACGGACAACACACGGAGACGAGTACGTCAACACTTTGTGTGTTCACGTGACGCGTGAACCGTAGCGTTGCAAAGCAGATACTGTTATGGAGAATTATGGTTGTATATTTGCCCTGGATTAACAGCATTTCCCTCTACACTGGTTGTTAATAATGGCATTATCAATGTGAATGTTTGGGGAGAGAAGGGTAAAACATTATCTTTGTGGTATTTTCGAGTGCAATGCGTACCACTACAATCACTTCCCGGGCATCACCATGTTGAACGCTAGCGACCACACTCAAAAGCCTTTCGGGTCAGAGTTGACCCGGATTCGAGTCCCATAAGGACTGACCAATTTCTGGGTCAGTTGGACCCTGAAATGTGTCAAAATGATACAGAATCCTTGTTAAAATCCCGGTTCATTAACCACATTCCGTGTCATCCTGTCCCGGAAGTGGTTCAGGTCCCCTAAGACCCTGAATTCAGATCAATTCTGACCCGGTAGTTTTCAGAGTGCATGCCCCTAGTGAAACTTAACTCTAGGATTGCAAAACAACCTCTGACGTGTGTCCCACACGAAGGGTCACGGTTATCGCATTAAACCTGACGTGTGTCCTACGTGAAGAATTACGGTTATCGTACTAGCCGTAATACTAATAAAGTCTTGTAAGGTTGTTGTATTATCCGCAACGAAATATGACGTGTGACCAACGTGTGAAGGGTTACGGTTACGGTATTACCCGTAACTGAATCCGTATCCGTAGACTTGCCAAACCTCATGAGAAAAAGATAATGTAAACCATGATTGAGTTACAACTAAAGATAAAGCACAGAGAAAAGTGGGTACGGCATGTACATGAGATTTAAAAAAAAATGATTGTTAAATATTTACAATTAATAGGGCATTGAAAAAAGACTTGGCTGTTTCATCATGAAAACTGCACACTTCGAGCACGCCTAATTGATACATTGTTGCTTCGTTGCTGGACTCACGTTTATGCACACGGGCAAATCGTGTGATTAATTACACGAAGTGACCTTTTTAATTTTTATTTTCCCTCAAAAGTTAGTTCGGCAGCGCCTTCTATACTATAGCGCTACAACTCTAGGTCACTATATTTATACGCTTCGGGTTGCGTGTGCGTTCTATATAAATGTGTTATTCGGTGAAACCAATTAATTGTGCAAGCAACAGTGACTGTCTGTTAGGGACGTGATCCGAACATCTTCTCGGATAATAATGTGCCGGCTCAAAACTCCGGAAAATTGAGGATGGCCTGAAGTCGTCATCGCAATTCCATTATACCGAAGACGGTGAAAGAAGGGGATTTTCAGGAGGTTCACAGCTCGCGTCTCGCTTACAAATTTAATGAGGTCCCCGGTAACGCAGTTCCAGGCCGTTTTCTTTTTTTTCAACCATCTGTTTCTTATCTCAGTCATGACGTTGGTTGTGAAATCTGTGTTGGCCTATATTCACGGGAAAGGTTTTAACTATCGCAATGAGCGGTTGTATTCTTGAGACAACGTGCTTATGTGCTTTAAGAATAAGCATAGGGTAATAGGTCCAAGCTGGCGACAGTTCGTACGGCCGGTATCACAAGTTTCGAAGTGATGACGTCAGGTATTTATGGTGTGCCTCTGACTATAGCTCGAGCTTGCAATACATAAAATCGTTGAAGACAGAAAGAAATAAAGATGCTTGAAAAGGTAAACGATAAATTGGTTACAGAGAGGGGATGTGGTTTAGGGGGGAATGGTTCCATATGGAAAGAATGAAATAAAAAAAAAACTCTGCAAT
The DNA here is from genome assembly GCA_010994315.2 of Pisaster ochraceus. NCBI lineage: Eukaryota > Metazoa > Echinodermata > Asteroidea > Forcipulatida > Asteriidae > Pisaster > Pisaster ochraceus. The sequence goes on from CM021533.1 coordinate 462,030, forward strand.
TTAATTTGAGGACTGGGTCTTTGATGCTTATGAGTCGGGTGTAATGGTTCACCGGAGTCTGCAAACTCATTAGCGGGACAAATCGATGGTTTGTGTGGGGGAGACGTAAACCCAAACAAGAGAGAAAATAAAGGGGGAAAAATCACTGGTGACAAGGGGTTTGTTACTAACCGACCATTGTGACTCTGTAAAAGCCCTAATTTCATCGAGTGCTCTATCAGTAATTCCAAATTGGTCCAATTTGCGACAATGATATAGATTTGTAACTCTTCACATTTCAAGGGAGGCTCGTCCGACAGTATGTGATTAAAACTACACTCTGGAGTTCATTTTGCAAATGGAGGTCTGCTGCAGAAATAATTTCCGACTGTTTTAACCAGCACTCAACTCTATTAAATTTCGCGCACACACACACAGATAATAAAAATATGTAGGCCTATACACATGTATCTTTTACAGACTAATTTATTTGTTTTGTGTGTGTATCTGTTGTTTGTTAGTTAGTTTGTTTGTTGGGGTGTTGGTTTGTTTGTTTGTTTTTTGTTTGTTGGGGTGTTGGGTGTTTGTTTGTTTGTTTCTTTGTCTGTTTTTTGTTTTGTTTTTGTTGTTGCTGCTGTTTCGTTTGCTTCTTTTGCTGTTGCTGTTGCTCTTGTTGTTGTTGCTGTTGTGTTTCTGCTGCTGCTGCTGCTGCTGTTGATGATGCTGGTGCTGCTGCTGTTATTGCTGATGTTGTTGCTGTTGCTGTTGCTGTTGATTATGCTGCTGCTGCTGTTGTTGCTGTTGCTGTTGCTGTTGTTTGTGTTTTAGTCATACTAATGCCTATTTTCTATGATGGAAGTGACGGTAATGCCACTGGGAAGGTTTGACAGGAACATGCGTTTTACACGTTCACTCACCCAACAAGATCCCTACGTAAGTAAAACAGATCTCTGATATAAAACAAAATGTTACTGGATTGTTCTTCCCCCCCCTCCCCCCCCCCTCTCTCTCTCTCTCTCTCTCTCTCTCTGTCTCTTCGATTCCTCCTTCAGAGAACTTTGACATAATAATAACATATAACGTCTCTGCCTCTTCATAAGAGTAATTCTTATATCTGTTTCCCCAATCTGAAGTTTCACGGCGTGGTTCTCCGCGCGGTGCTAGCCAGAAAGAAAGAGAAAGAAACCGCGGCAAACCATCATCCCGGGGGTCAGCATTTCGCACTGTGTAATTTCGTAGGTTTTCTATACACTCGCCACGAATACACTAATATTGCATTAATACTGACGAATGTGGGTTAATATCAGCCATGGAGTCTATCGTATTTCACACGGGCATTACTTTATGGTGATCAGTGACAGTGTTCAATCTCGCAGATGAGTTTTTTCCTGTTTTTTTGTTTGTTCGTGCAATGATGTTCTCCTGACACGGTGGAGTGCCAAAGCCGGACCCAGCGAGGGTTTAGCTAAGTACTTCACCCCTCCGACGTATATGTTTATAGTCCCTGTGATGGATCGACGCAATCTAGAGTAAATCACCACACTAGAAGTAATCACAAAGTGGTGTACTTCTTTGGATGTAGGTCAGTATAGAGAAATTCCACTGAGTACAATCTCTTGACTATCCATGTCGGCCCGGTTTTAATCTGAGATGGATAGAGTACAATAACTTCCCTGGTGGTATCAAAATTGTTACCCAGTGAAAAACAGCGTGCATTGAAAACGGAAAACGAGGTTAATATCATTGGCACAGCGCCGTGGGTAACAATCGACTCTGAAACATTCCCCTGTCCCGTATTTTGTAATACTGGAAATACAAGCATGGTCGTGTTTTCTAAATTATTTTCAGGAGGTAGGAGGGAGGTTTTTTTCTCTCCCTCTCGCCTGCTACCTCCAGCTTTTACTTGAAACTGAGCTCCGTGCCCCATTGTCCGTGCAGACCTTAATTTCCTGTTCCATGGGGCAGGGCCCATTCAGTCGTTCCTGCTAACTATACTGAGTGCTAACCGAACGTGGAATACAAACCATGAAGATTGGGATCTTGTTCAGGTTTTTTTTTTTTAATAATATCGAAATTCTTCGCGTTCCCGCAGACAGGAGATCAATGATAACGTAAATTGAGAATTCTCGGCACGAGAGGCTGAAAGGAGGTGTAAAAAGTGTTAGGTGTGTACACTGTGCTACACTGTTTTTTACTGGTCGAGACTTTGTGGGGTTAGAAAGCAAGGGTGTAAAACAGCAGAGGAGGCTGGACCTAGTCCTTTCCAGTTTGGCAGCTGTAAAAGAACTACACAGACGTAAACACCAATGTTCATCATGATAACATTTCTCGAAATACACATCGTCACACACATCGATGTGCATTATTATTTTCGGGACTTTCCCCAGTTGCAAATAATTATTACTGAAGTCAGTTTCAGTGATACAATGTCACCCCAAACTTAAGTAAAACCGACGTTGTAACTCATTTTCGCACCCTCCCCCCCCCCAATAAGTTCCCCTAAAAAGCAAACATTTTACGTGAATTAGAGTTTTGAGTTTCGCAAATTCTGCTGCGGACGTGAATGTGCCATGAACTTCCAAGTTGAATTCCGCCTCTTAGCCCACAGGTCAGTTGCAAAAAAAAGAAAAGGGATTAGGTCTATGAAGCAAACTTGCGAGTAAAATAGATTTGAAACGTCCCCCTTATACTAAATTGGGATGTAGACTCGGATAATTTCCCTTGCCGAGTTGACCTAATAGGATCAAGATTAACCCATAGCGGTCTTTCAGATGTTAATAAATACCCAGGTCCCGGTTAATCTAAACCACTAGATCAACTTATCCATTCAGCTTAAATACTCTTAACTCTCACTAATTGGGACCGCATTTTCTAACTCACGACCCTGCCTACAATCGCATTATACACAAGCTGCTTACCAGCGAATGTCGCTTAACACATTTGCTAGGCCAACATTATGGGGGAACTAGTCAAGGGCAGTATACATTAGTGGGTACATTGGCTTGTATCCGAACATTTAAGCATTTCTTCATTGATTTTTGACAAAGAGCTGATTCATTTTGAACCACTAGTGGTCAGTAAACACGCCACACAATCTGAAAAAGCCATCACGTGATAATTCATAGCAAAACTTACACACACAAAAACAATCATAAAAAAAAATAATAATAATAATAACGATATAAAATAAATAAACTTTTTGTTTTCTAAGACCAACTGCTACAAGGTGTGCATGACGAAGTTATAAATATTCCATTCGTCTCTAAAACAATATAGGGTCTTAAATTAATTGATTAGTATTTAGTGTATTTCCGGACTACACATAAATCAGCACAGAGACTGTGTTATATTATGGTACTGGTAAACGGATATTGTTTAAACTATCTAACGAGCAAAAAATCTAGCAAATTGCACAAGGGAACACCAGCAAGTTTATATAAAAAACATCTACGTGCAGTAATACGGACAACGAAAAAAACCCACCAAAACACCAGACTATATACAGAGGAATATGGGGGGGGGGCGAGATATTATTTGACATTTGTATGTACAGTAAACCTTCTACGCGATTATTAAAGTATATATATATATTATTATTACTTAGTTATGGAGATTCCAAGATTATTAGATTATTAGTTACACTGTAATATTAACATCAACTACACCTTAAAAACTCCCGGGTCCCAGGGGACCTCGCCCAATTCTGGGACAGACTCGGAAAATGTTGAAACTGGTCCATGGATTGAAACCATGTTGCCTTTCTCTTTTTGCATATTTTTGATAATCTTAACATGTCTGTTTTGGTTTCTTCAATTTTCAGCACGGCTGCCACTTGGATTTAATGTCTGTCTTTCTATGATACATCCAGGCGACACCCAATAACACAACATGACAGAAGTTGGGTACGCGCTCGAGAGTTCTAATTTGACAACAGATGGCGCTATACTTAGAACCACACCGGAAAATGTGCCGACGTCTAAAAACGTTCACCATGCCGGAACGCGGATCGTCGTTCTCTTTGTGCTTTTCTTCGTAGGTGTCATTGGAAACTGTTTGGCTCTGCTTTGGATTTGGAACAATCGCAAGCGGAGATCACGAGTCAATAGGATCGTGCTGGGATTGGCCACCGCGGATTTCTGCGTCTGTATCTTCAACATATTGGTATCGGTAATATATGAGCTTCAGGACTACCGCTGGTATGCTGGTAACGTTGGGTGTAAGACCATCATGGCGATGCAGACGGCATCGCTGATCGCCTCCAGCTTCATGCTGGTCATCATGGCCATAGACAGGCACCAGGCCATTCGAGCACCTCTCAAGGAGGGATTCTCTGTCAAGAAGATGATGATTCTTGGCTGGGGTCTGGCGATCCTGTTCTCCGTTCCCCAGTTCTTCGTGTGGGAACTCCAACACCGGGGATTTTATACTTGCGGGACCAATCTGAACGCAACCCCGGCCAAGCGGTTGATTTACATCACCTTCGGGGCCCTGATAACCTTTTTCGTCCCGTTTGGTATCATCACCGTAGCCTACATCCGACTCTCAAAGAAGATATGGGATAAAGCTCAGGAGACGTCGGGCAAACCGCGAAGCGTCAACAAGAAGAAAAAGATGCACCTTCAGAGCACCGGTTCGTCCTCGCTTAACAGGGCCAAGATAAAGACACTGAAAATGAGTGCAGTTATCATCATCATGTTTGTCCTGTGCGGGCTACCGTACTTCGCCGTGGAAATGATACGCAGTTATAATCTCGACAAGGGCACGATAAACCCCGAGATTTACGGGATCTTCGGGATCTTCGCCGTATCCAACTCGGCCGTTAATCCGTACGTGTTCTTGTGGTTCAACAAGCGCACCAAGTGCTTAAAGCTGATGCGGTTGGGACCGCCAGACGACAAGTCCGTCAAGAAGCGTCGCCTGGGATCGCGGGGTGCTTCCACGTCGAGTTTCTCACCGGATGACACCACCAAAACAATGCTCGATACAAAAGTCTGGGCCAAATCTGACAATAACCACGATGTCCGTAACCACGGTAACCACGGTAACCACGGTAACCACAATAATGATATTCGAATGGATCCAATAAGGGAAGACAGCGCAGACTGCTCAACTAAAGTTACACGCTTTGATTTAAACAGTAACGTGTAACTCCAATATCCAACCAAGTGAGAACAAGTGGGACAGATAGGGGAAGTATTTGGGAGAAATGTACCTTTGATGATAGCGTGGAATTTGGCACTCAGTCAGAGTATGCCATTAGAAAGATATTTGGCTGGAGGGCAATCGCAGATTGTCCTCAAACTGTATACATGTAACAAGCAATTTACAAAATGGCTGCCAATGGCTGCCAAGGACAAGTCTGAAGTGGCTCTATGGCCAAATATCATTCCCGTGACATGCTCTGCCAATTGCCAAGCTTGTATCAACAGAGGCACAGTCCCATCCGCACTAATTGGTGTCAACTGCCTTTTGGAAAATCATACACTGTACATAACTTGATTGAGTCTTTACGAAAAGTTCACCTGTAGTGAATTTCGTCGGGTACGCAATGGCCTTTCCTAAATTATCCGTCGGGAGGGGGGGGGAACCCGAACCAACTTTATAATCATCTTGAAAAGAAAAGAGAGGGGAAATATTTTTTTGAATACTAAACAAATATTGGTTACTTAAAAGGTTGTAATAATGTTAAAAGTTGCTGCACAATCATTGTGACATTTTGCTTCCAACTGCCGTTACCCTTTCCCCAACATTTCATTCACCGACTCCCAATCCTAAAACGTATAATTGGGAAGTGTTTGCCATGAATTACACTGCCAAACTTGAAATAAGTTATGCCTCGGTTGTTCGTGATTTGAACGCATTTCAGTTAGCCAGTTCATCACAGTGTGAAAACATTCAAATACAAATGACACTTTGGGGTGGAAAGATCAATCTGTATTACGGAAAGGGTGAAGTGCTTTCCTTCCGTATTGTTATGGTGGACGAATATCAACCTAAGACCGTAGAGCTGGCGGGTGCAGCTACGGCTACGGCTACGGCTACGACTGTTGCTCAGGGTGTTGCTGAGGACGCCATACACTTCAACACACGATAACGCGGCGATCCAGCCGTAGCCATAGCTGTGGCCAGAATTTCGTTCAAGGCTTTACTAAACGTACCCGTACAAGAACTTTCTTCACACATATTGTCACAGAACGGTTAAGATAGATAATAAGGTGATATGTTTTAAAGACCACAACATCTTTTGAAAATACAGTTTTGTCGTCATTTTTATCCACTTCGCAGCAATCTCCCCCCCCCCAATTATGTTTATAAGCTCGAAGCTGATTTAAGTCTAGTGCTGATTCACCTTTTTCTTGACGAATTATTATTGTTCAGGATAGGCCTACTGATAATTCAGATAATGTTGTAAGTTTCGAACCCAAACCAAGTCAGATTAGCGAGATCGTTTAGGGGGATCTCCAAAACGTCGTAGGCTTGAATTAAGGGCGAATGTGATACGCTTGTTATTGGTTAGCTGTAGCATCGAGTTACGAGAAATCGATGCTGTCCTGCCGGACGGGGAGGAGGCTACCCCCGTCAACGGGGTTATGAGTTTATGTTATTTTCTCATGACGTCGGCCACCACCGGTTTTCTAGCGGGGTCACCGAGTGGTCACACTTTCGAATGGTAATCTGTGATCACCTTAATTCGTCTTAACTTTGTGGGTTCTTGGAGTTTACGAAATGTGGCGTATACTTCGATACATGAGACTATTGATTCAGAAGCAGAGATGCGAACATTATTTGCATCTTGCAATCAGGGACATTTTGTACAACAATCAGGGAGATAATGATTGTCAAATATGTTCATCTGAACATGGGAAGATTGATTTTGTATTCGAGGAACTTTCAGCACAATCAGGGAGAGGTGGCAGCTCTGCATAAGACATCTTATGATGTACACAACTGAAAATGCCATGCACCTCGGTAGTCACTATTGTGTAATAATTATGGTGTTTAGTTTTTGTGTTAGTTTTGGTAGGATGAAACAGACAACAATCATTTTAAATCGAGATGCACTATAGTCTGTTTTCAAAAAGCTGGGTGTGGCTGCTGCCATGCAAAAGTTCATGCACCATCACGTGGTAAAATAGACTGTGCAAGTCTCACGCGTAGTCGAACTTCCAGAACCATAATCAAGTTGGTCTCAACCAGAGTCTTCTTACCTGCGAGCGATTCGGTTTCTTCAAACACTTTAGTTTAGAAGAAAAGCCTGTCCGTGTGTATATAGAGGCATGACGTGAAATGAACTTAACAATTCTGAGCGCAAATATCAATCATTTATTTAATTTTGAGACTAATAATGGTTGGTAAAAAGGTTGCGTGATGATTTTTTTTCTTTCGTTTTTGTGTGTGAATGGGTGATGATGTGAACGGGGTTTCCAGGCATTACTGAATGTTGTCAGTTAATTCTGAATGAATGTAGCTGTCTCTTACATTCATTAACAATGTCAGGTTTTCACATACACTGTATCTGTTCATCTTTGCATGACCACACCCTTCCCTAATTAGAAGTGCAGTATTCACTGCAAGTAAATGTCAAACTGATAGTTTTTCTTAATCACGCACAAATATTCGAATATGTTTTATTTCGTCCACACTTTATTTATAGAATGAAAAAAAGTCATACTCAAGTGATTTTTTTATTTAATTCATTTTTGGTTTGTTTATTACTAGTTAATTGTATTTCTTGTGGCCTATTTAATAGTTTTGTTTATTTACTTTGTGTGGCATTTATTTACTTCTTAAAAAAATATATTTGTTTTTAATTATTTTATATATTATAATATGTTTGTTATTATTTAAATAATTATGTATTTAACTTTTGGGGTGTGCTATTTTGTCATCTTTTTCTCATATTGCGCCATCATTTCATTCCTAAACTTAGTGCGAATGCAAACGGGAATGGCATTTATTAGACCATTATTGTTATTGTTGTTGTTGTTATTATTATTATTATTATTATTATTATTATTATTATTATTATATACATGTATACATATTTCGATGTGATCACCGATCAACACTGGTTCAATTGTACATGTACTTTAAAATCCAGTTTTTAAATATATTGTGTAAATAATATTAACAAACTATTACGAAAAAAATACCATTTATGTAATTATAAAAGAAGAAGAAAATTAAGTTAGGCCTTAGTCAATATTGCAAATATTGTGTATACATGTTATGCTTCAAAGACGTGTATACAACTATTCAAGTTATTAACGGAATGTATTTAATGCAGTTGAACACATTCTTATGGTAAACTTTTTAAAGTTGTCACGAATTCGATGAACTTATTTACGCTATGTGTGCACAGCAAAGTCTATTTTGAATAAAATCAACGTGGAAATGACAGACACATCGTTACAGTGTTTGATTTGAAAAATTGGTACATTTGTGGTTTCCTTTACAAGTTGTGCAAAATCGAGGCCGTGATTTTATTTATTTATTTTGTTTGCTGTTTAAAAAACGCAGGAACTTAAGAAATACGATAAGCCACGAAAGTATGATACATGTATTTATTACCTACTGCGAGGCAGGGCTGGTTCTTAGAACAATACACACAACAAACATATTATCACACGGTCCTAACACCAAACAAGGAAAACGATAAAGCCACCCCGCCCACAGAAAAAAATTAAATACTGTAAACATTTACCACCCACTCTGGGGTTATAGACAAACAACAGGACAAGTTATTCTCGAAAATTACTAGTCTCCCGGTATTCCCAATCTACTCCGTGTCAGTAGACAACATCAACAACAGAACAAGTTTGTTATTAAAGTAAGTAGTTCCCCAGACTTCCAAATCTACTCCACCACAGTAGAGAGTAGAGGGGGGAAACAGCACAACAAAGTCCGATTTCAACTTGGTAATCTCCCCGGCCACTCGTTCGATTGCCAATACATGTGCATGTACATGTACTCTGTAGAACAGCAGTACACGTTTTCACAAGAACAATCTACATGTAGTAAAATACAAGTTGTTCACGGTGCGCCGAAAACCAAATCCATCTTCGATGGGTTCCCTTCTCACACAAGGATATTCCTCTCATTCCATTTCAAGGGACCAGACTGCTTTTTTACTTTCAGCCTCATTTTGGTTACATTGGGATGAATGACAGATTTATACCTCACCACGCGATGCCTAAAAACACATCATTTACTCTTTCCTTCGAACAATTCCTAACAATATTGCCATATCGTCGACTAGTTACCTGTGACGTTAAGTACAACCGATACAAAAAGTGATCTGTCAATCGAACCTCGCTTTCGGTAACACAGAATTGAAGACATGGCGTCATACCCCCCCCCCACGACAAAAGTTCAACTGACGTGCACATAGTGGATATAGTCTCGAAATAATGCCATACGTTGCTCATCAAGCCGACCTAACTAAACGTATATGCATAGTCATGTAACCGAGTTGGGGAAGGTTGGATTTGGGGGGGGGGGCACCGACAACTTCAACATCATTTTCTATGGAGGCGCTTTAGACTTTTGTGAAAATTACAAATTTTTTTTAGTTTAATTCGAACTTAATTTAAAACGAAATAATGTTGTTATGGCAAAGAGCTAGGCTGCAAAAAGGCAGCAAAAAAAAATATGACAACATACATCTAGGCTAATTATCTATCATTCTTCAGCAAAAGTCACAGACTTTTGACAAATTCAATTGAAATGCACTGGTGGTCCATTGGAGACAAGAAAAATAAAACCTGCGCATTAACCTAAAGAAAACATATGGTAATAATAATACAAGAATAAAATGTATAAACTAGTATTTTCCAACAGCTTCACCCCACCCCTCCCCATCCCGTGAATGGCAGAACTGCCAACATTTGCATCTTGCAAACGGAGATTTTGTACAACAATAAGGGAGATATACTTGCAACATAATAGCGACAAAATTTACATACAATCACGGAACTTTCTTCAAATCAGGGATAGTTGGTAGTTATGCAATGGTAGGACCTCTTTTCAAAATAACGAACTTTTCAACCTCACACCCTACCCTTTCCTCGGACCCAAAACTCCGCCTCTGCGGTAACTATAAGCGACTCCTGAAACAAACCATGAAGCGACATGCTCATCAACAAAAAGCAATACCTTTCCATGTTCTATAAATCTGTGTTTAACTACAACTAAACTGTGTATATTGAGGTACTTTTAAAAATCTGCAACTTTTCCAAGATATATTTTTTCCGCTCAGAAAAACACATATCAAGAAGTCATTTTTTTAATTGCACCAACTAAAAGTTGAACATCTACTCGAAACAGAAAACCTGTCCTCTTGTGCTCAGCGTTGTGGCATTTAATAGGGGAACATATTCCACACAGGGGACCATACGATTGTCACTCATACAGTAACAGTGGGAGCACAACATTATCATTGAGCGAGACAGATACTTCCTAAATCACTAGATTTCTACGACGATTTCAGATTAGAAAAGTATATTATCAACAGCTTGAAGAATTTACAATAATCGAGTGTTATTTACAGACGGCAACCTGTACAGCTTATAAAACTTGGTCAAAGTAGTGTGATATTAAATAACTAGGGTGTAAGCACACACACGTTATGTCAATGCAGTTTGATATTATTGTTGGTATAAAAAATGTGCTTGAATTGATATCCACGTCGTTTGTACCACTACTTCTAACATGAAAAAAAATACGCTTAAAAAAACATTGTATCAAAGTGCCTTATACTATGTTCTATGGTCTTTAGCATTCCTGGCTGATGTGAAGCACTTGCAATTAAGTTTCTTGCCTAAGAAGACAATGTCAAGACCGGACCAGGATTCGAACCCACACTCTGACGACTCGGCCACCAGAACTTGGGTTCGATGCCCTAGACCATTCCGCAGCGCAAGCTATTTCTTCCACTCTATAGACCTTGCTCAGAAATTGTGCACATACAGCATTATGCAAACATGATTCTCCATAGTGAAATTATGTCACATTTCTCAAGACTTTATTATTTTACTTTACATATTTACCGTTTTAATTTAAGAATAACTCAAACATAAATAATAAAGATCAAAATTTCGAACAGAAATCAAACGTGCATAATCTAAGCAGACTCATGGCATACTGTTAAATATTTATGACATTTCCTGAAGAAAAACTCCCTCTCATTTACTTCAACCAGAGATGAATTTCAATTTGCTGTTGGGGTGTAGATAAACAAAGATAAACTACGGTGCCTTCTTCTTCTTTTTTTTACTCAATGAACATTCTGAAACTGTTGACCATTTTTGAAAACAACCTTCCATTTGAGTATGTGAGATGCTTGTTGATATCTACAGAGCGTAGCGTTGACTTTTCCACCGGAGAGAGATGCAGACACTTGAGAAGGAGCCTCCAACAATGATGAACGCCCAGGAGGACAGCACGAGGAGAACAAAGAAGGCTACCGGCAGGGTCACTGAGTACAGCTGATGCTGATTCAAAAGGCTCTGTGGTATGGCGAGAAACAAGACGAGAACAAGGGGAAATTATTTTGTTTTTTATTTTGTTTCTTTTTCAGGATTTACTCAGATAATAATATGGTATGTACAGTAAACTCTACTTTAAAAGAGAACCGTTATAAAGAGGTCCTGCTTATAAAGAGTACATTTCTCTCCTTATAAAGAGAACAGTATAAACATTGCTCTCCTTATAAAAACCAGTTATAAAGGGTTGGCTTATAAAGAGTACACTCCTTATAAAAAGCAACGTTATAAAGGTTCTGCTTATAAAGAGTACATACTCTCCTTATAAAGAGCACTGTTACAAAGAGGCTGTACTTATGAACAGCAAAGTTTGAAATCCTGCTTCTCATTTTTACTTTGTGTTTCTTTGTTTTGCTGTCCTCTTACAACAAAGTTCCTGTTATAAAAAGGCTATTTTGGCCAGTCCCAGCGACCTTGTTATGATGAGCGTTGACTTTGTAGTCCAGTGGCACACTAACTTAAAATGGGGGGGGGTGTAGCGAGAGAACCTGCTATCTTTTTGCTTTCCCTACTTTTGTCTGCTATTGCTCTGTCTCTATTTTTTCCAGCTATTAATTATTCTCTACTACTACATAGTGTATTCCCAAAAGTCCTCAGTATCTATTTTTGTCTCCGACTACAAGAGAGACAGATAATAGAAACAGAATGGAGACTTGATACCCAAGCAAGTGTTAAAGCTCCCTCTGATAATAAATACTGGGTGTGACTTTAGTGATATAGTTCATACAAACAAAAAGCGAATGTCGCCTAGGGATCCCTCAGGCATTCGGTTTTGCCTGGTCATCACAAGTACTGTAATCTTTCTGGGTCAGCCTGGGGTGCAAACAACTCAAGTAGATAATAAGGTTAATCTCCCCCACTGTCAACGACGAGATTGATCATGACAAGTCATCTTCCATTGCAAGAGGTTTGATTGTACCAAAACCCAAACGTACCAAAGCCAGGAAACTAGAGATAAAACCCCCTGAATTAACAGGGTGGTGCATATCACAGGAATCTTTTTACTACCCACATCTCCACAAAACTGGAGGCTCCCCTCCCCCCACCATTTAACCACCTCCTACCCAAACTTCCTCAAACCCAAACTTTGACCAATTCCTAAACTTGAAGGAGGAGGTTCTTCCACACCCCTACCACTACCCTGAATTAACAGGGGGTGTATATCAGAGGATTCTTTTAAGACTATCCGAATCTCCACAAAACTGGAGGTTCTGAAACAAAGACTTGTATCTTACCTC
>CM021533.1:475047-486005 GCA_010994315.2 Pisaster ochraceus
CTAGACCGCATCATAGTGTTGAAGCAATCCTTCAGGAGTGCTGAAGGTTACTCCCATTTGTCTACACCACAGATACCACTAAGTATATAACCTTCCCATGAAGTTTGTAAATTGCACATTGCGCATGTGCACTACAACTACTAGTGGTTGGCAAAATGAGGGAATATCGCACCTTTTTGTACGAGGCTGATGGTGACATGACGCATACGCGTTTATGCGTCTGCCTATTGGGCAACTCTATGGCGTTTGCCAGCCAATAGTGTCTGTATGCATCCATGAATGTAATTAGCATCTACATGTATCATGGGAAAAGCTATTTTGCAGAATTTTTGACCGTGTGGGGGCGTGTGTGAACCAAATTTCTATCATGCAAAATGAGTACCATCAACTTTTCTTTCACTTTATTGTTATGCTATTGTTATGCTATTATTGTCATCTATGTGGCCATCGATGCAGGAAAACAACAAACAGGCAGTCAACATAAGATAAACTGTAATTGTGATGCAAAGACATTCGCAAGTTGAAAGTGTCCCAACTTGAAACAGTCAATAGACCTACCAATTCTGATATCAGGAAATGTGAGGCGACCACAATGGCGTTAATGTGATACTTCTTGGTCTCACAGCCGTGGAAGAATAAGACATTCCAGATGATGTGGAGAAGGACCATGGCCATGGTCAGAAAAGCTTCAAAAGGAAAGTAAGAAAATGGGGTAATTATTTTAACACCTAGAAATTTAAAGATTGGGGAGGCCTGGCAGCAAAAAACAAAACACTGATTTATAAAACTCTCAACTTACTTGGTGAAAACCAAGTACCCGAAATAAGCATCTTGGGGCTTCATAAATGCTTGCTTTGATTTGTTAACAAAATAGTATTTTCAAAAACATCAGCATAAATGTCAATGGCAGTTGATACTCAATACAGTTCAATACACCCCTTGCATTTCTCCCCATCACTGAGGTCAACCAATAGAAACAACCAAACCTTTACGCCCTGCGCACAACTCTCAGCCAATAATAGATCTCCATTGACCTCAGTGAGGGCGCTGTTTTGGACTTTTGACATCATATGCAAGGGGTCTATTCAAATGCAATTCACTTTTATTGAAAACAGTTCTCTTGTCCTGCACCTCACAAGTAAATAAAATAAACCAACATTTAAAACAATTACAGAAATACAAAATACAGAAAATGAAAAGTACACAGAATGAATGTACATGTACTACTTCTCAACTTTACAGCTAATCATGACCTTAATTCACTGAACTGACCTGAGGTGATGAGGAAATCCGAGGGTCCACCGTTGATTCCTACAGTCCCAGGTCCCTTGGAGTCAGCTACCACATTAACCAGCTGGAAAATACCGCTCATTATTCCGAAACCGAGACCCGCAACTGCAATATTCAAATCGGTACTTCGCTTTAGCCGGTGCTGTTTTTTGTCAAATCAACTTTATAAGCCTACGCTGATGTTCGGCGCTACTACACTCTTTCGCCGGCCTAGCCGAATGGGAACTTTCCCATGTCTTGTTCCCCTAAAGGATTTTGTTCATGCTTTACTCAACGAACAGCGCGAACTACTGTTTAGATCTAACTAAGGCATGAATTACAAAACATTTTTGTGTTCGCTTCACCAAAGATGTCAAGATAATTATGATATAACATTGTATATCTATTTGAATTTGTCACCATCCGAAGGTGAGGGGTGCGTCAATTGATGACAGTGCCCCCTAAGCACCCCTCTGTAAGCTAGAATTGCTGAGGCACTCCGCAATATAATGGTTAGCTCCTTCCTACTGTCCTAACGAAGCTATGCTGATCTTTTGTTCCGATTAACTTATTTACATACAACATCAACATATTTGCCTACTTCTTCATGATTTAAAACCGTCCATATAGCCATTGAGGTAATTTTGTAGACTAGTCAACTTCTGAGGGTGAGAGGTGTGCCAATCGATGCCAAATACCCCCTAAACGTAAGACGGACACACCCATCTGTTCCTAGGATTGCTGAAAGCACTCCTCAGTATAATAGTAAGTCCTTTCTTATTGTCCTAATGAGACTAAAAATAAACCTTTCACTTCAATTTTAACAAATTCTATATCTCTGCCTAATAATAATAACAACTATTTTTACACAGCGCCTGACACCTTCAGAGAAAGTCTCCAAGCGCTCAGAATAACAACAAATACAAACTACATGTACAATGACTTGAACAGAAATGTTATGAGAAGAGTCTTGAAATGTCTTCTAACATGACAAATTCAATCAGACAATTGGAAATATCAAATACTGTATGAAACCTATGGGCACCCAACTCTCTGCTTACCAATATGATTATTACTGCCATTAATATGACCAAGGTATGTATCATACAACATTAGATGGAACATTAGATGGTACAATGGAACATCAAGGAAACGCTAATATTACAAAATTAAAGAGGATGTACATAACAGGCTCCGATTATATGACCAATGTACAAATGAAAACAACAAATGTCAATAGGATATTAAATACAAACTGTTACACAGGTTGGGGTTGCAAAGGCAATCAAGTATACCCTTGCTCGAGATCAAGGAACTTAAACACAGTATCATCATCAAAGTGGGCTAAGAAGTTGTGGGGGGAGGCGGGGGGGGGGGGACCAAACCCATGCCATTGACCCTTAGTCTGGGCATTTCATGACAAACACACCCGCAAGCCTCAGTTATGGCACGCAAAAACATCACCGAAGCGGGCTAAGGTGTGGGAGGGGAACATGGCATACAGGAACTGCTGGTGCTTACCATATGCATAGACATGTCGTGCACTGTCTGATGTTCCATTGTTTTCTGCAGATGTTGTCGTTGGTGGTCCCGTCTGGTTAAACTGCTGCAAACCATCCTCAGCTTTCCTATAACAAGCAAACCAAAACGTTTATCCACAAAACATAAACCTGGTGTACTATTGTGGTTGAATACAATTAAATGCATATAATACAAAGCAAAAATAAAAATAACAGCGGACATTTGCAATGCGCCGTATCTTTAAAATAAAAAGAGAACAAAAAGACACCCCTGGCGCATAAGAAAAATGTAAAAATCTAAAGGATTTTTGTACACTGGGAAAAACAAAACAAAGTATTGCAATGCTCAGAGATAAGAGGTTACACAGACAATATGAATTTTCAAACAGATCTTTGAAGCTGGTGTACATGACTACATGTATGTCAAACATATAGTCTTGGTGAAGACGTTTTTCTGATTGCTATAGTAAAACCATGCACACACAACACTACAGTACATGGCGCACCAAGTCAGGCTTTCGTAACAGTGTCTGCCATCGTTTAATGGTCTGTGTATATGTTGGGCACAATGGGTCGATGACATTGCACGATGGGTCAATTCTGTAGGGTATTTCAAACTTCACTTACCTTTAATACAAAAAAAAATCTCCAGAGTTGCGAAGTAAAAAATAGGTGTTCAATTGGTGGCAGGATTGACCGACTAATAGCGTTTATGATCAACCAATAGTGCAATGCAATCAATCGATTAGGCACAACGACCGAATGCGCCCAAAATATACATAGCGCTAGTGTGCAAATGGGCTTATTGCAGATAGACAAGTGATGGGAAATGATTTGCACCAAAATTAGTATGTCCTACAGTCGGGTGTTCCCTAAGCCTGTGACTTTACCTCAGCAGTTTGAAGTATGCTAAGCGAAGCAGCTCTTGGAAGAGCACTGAGAAGGTGAGAGCAAAGGCTAGCTCCTCTCGCAAGGGCACGATGGCAAACCACCAGATGGATGACAGCAGCAACGCTATCAACCAGAAAAACATCCTGCAGAAATACATGAGTACTGTTACAAATACTTCATACATGTGTCATACGTGTAAGGGCAAGGCAGTCTTTCCTTACTGTAGTAAAAGGCAGCACTATGAGGGAAATGTCAATTTATACTGGAACATTTCAATGGCCACTAAGACAATGAAAAGGGCCATGAAGTGTGTACCATGCCTGATATTATATAAAATAGTTTGAAATATACAACAACAATTTGCATATTTGATTTCATCTGAATAAATTTGCAAACATTAAACATACCCAGCCATCATGACAATTACCCTCAGAGGGTTGTGAGCGATAGTAAAGATGAACAAGGAGAGAGGTGGTCCATAGGCGACAAACAGCGCCCCAAATAACTGCATCAGCGTCATTTTGAGGTGGTCTCTTAAAGTTGCTCTTCAGCACTAAAACAAATAATGGAAATACGGTAAAATAAGTTGCATTCTAGGCTCTACTTCTTGAATTGTATTGAACATTCAACATAAAAAAAAAAGACAAGAAATTATTTGGCCTCATCACAATTAAGATAATATACAAAATATCCATTTGTAAAAAGCACTGATAGTGATAGTGTAAAATTGTAAGAGAAAGTAATTGATAAAATATGATGGATTTAAAGGTAGGTAGGGTCATAGATTGCTAAAAAAAAATAGCACTGCAGCTATTGATAGTAAACTATTTTAAGCCCGTTTGGAAAAATTTTCACCCCAAAACATTTGAATCTGAGAAACAATTCATGCATGACGAATCATTTCTCAGATTTATGAGGGTTGGCATGGTTGGTGCCCGTTCGCGAATGCTAGTTAGAGTTGCGGTTGGTACCCACTGTCACATCGCTAATCAAGGATAGATTTGACCTTCTTGTGAAAATACAGTGACATTTTGTTGCTGTTTTCTCAGCAAGTAGACATTGTATTCAGCAGAAACTTTCACTTTTCCATCTTTCTTTTTGCCAAAAAAATAAGCATTACATTGACAAAGCCAGTCCATGACCCTACCTTTAAAATACAAGCAATTAATAGACCTGTTGGGAAGGAACCAGAGAAAGACACAACACATAAATGAATAAGGGTAAGCCCCTTTCTCGACAGAATAAAATACATGCCATAGACATCAATTCAATACAATGCAATGCAATACTAATAAAATACATTTCAATGCAATACAAAAATAGTAAGTTCAAAAGTCTGGAAGCAAAAAATGCCATTATAAATTCACTTGAATAAAGTTATAAACCAATCAATAAAACACAAGTTTCAAGTTACAAATTGAGCAGTTTATATGGTTATATATCATGGCACAAGAAGAGTTACAAACAACAAATTGATCGATAAAATACAAAAATGCACTTGAAATTGACAAGTTCTAAAAATACACCTGCAAGAGAAAAATCAAAAACAAGCGCAAAATTGTTGAATAAAATAAGTTGGGTAACAAACAACAACGCACATTGTTAACACTCACAATTATTCAGTTCAATTTGATGCAATGTATAACACAAGAAATACAAGAGGAATAAAGTTTGAACTTTGAAGTTTGAAGCATGAAGATGATGACAAAGCAGTGGTAAATGTCAAAGATCAGTATTCGCACTTTTAATGTGTGACTCAACATATATGCATACGTCATTACATGTAAATGTACATGGGCCTGTGCATTTAATTTAAAAAGTACACTTAATATACTCACCTACGATAAGTACGAATGTTTCGAGGACGATTTACCGAGTGTGTCTTTTCTCTGTGGTCTAACCGCGTGAACCCGTACGACGACGTGCATGTAGTACTTACCAAGTTGTGTACAAAATGCAATGTTGGCCGAGTACAGTACACTACCTTTCTTCAGTCGTCCGCGGGCAGCGATACTGCCGTCCTTCACAATTTCAGTGAGCGCAGAACACAGAAAATTACAAGTACGTTCGAAATAATTATCAAATTTTTTGAAACAGAACAAATGTAACCATTACCCACAATACACAAACAAAGACCAAATTAAGAATTAGACCGCATATGAACGTTTTTCGACACAGGAAGTAAGCGCAAATGAAAATTACTCGGCTCAGGTTTTTATCACACGGAGCATCTGACGGAAAGGACGCCACCAAACTTTACACTTACGGCGTTTGAGTACCGTCCGCTTGGTGGCGCCAAAACTCTTCTCTCTTTTTACAGATTGTACACTACACAGTTCACGCACAGCATGCAAGGTAGGTACTTCTCGAGCAGACGACAAGTATTAAACTTGCATTTCATTTAGAATTTCAATGGAGAATTTTGTAAAGTTTGGTCCGTATTTCTGTTTAAAAACTGTCAGAATTTATAATAACGAACATCTTTCGATTTTTATCCGAGATGTTCATATATCAGTAAATAATTCAACTTATTCTAAAAAAAATACTTAACATTAACAACACACAATTTTTGAATTTGGGCCGTTCAAACGCTGACTGCTAGTAGTAGTGCTAGCTACTGCTAGCTCTATGTTCCGACAACCATATGGTATTTTCTGATTATCAAGCCCTCTTGATCTACACGCACCAGGGTTATTTAGGGTTGGGCATGGGTTAGGGTTAAGGTTTTAGGCCTTAATACTATAGGAAAATACATACAGTTTAGGGGTGTCAAAACATAGGATGTTGTACTATAGAACCTTTTAAACTGTTCAATGTTTTTAGTTATCTATCTATAAATAGTATAATCTACACACACATGATGTTTGCTTTTATATTTGCTATCAGAATGATGGCTTCCTTGATATGCTCAGAGAGTACCTTTAAAAAGGTTCAAAGGTACACCGATCAACTCCATACTTTGGTTTCAGCGTACACCTGGATCACTGAATCATACGTTGTGGTAAGAATTTACAAGACAAATTTATAAATTAAATTTACCCAAGTAACAGACACTCCACAAGGCCAATGCTGAAAGTTCTGGCATCGCTGCTCGAAGCAGCTTGCAATACTTGAAAGCAGAGGTATCATAATGTTTTTGTTTTGTTTTGTGTTTTTGTACAAGGGAAGGTGGGGTTTGCATGTAAATTGCTTTGATGGGTATTGTCTCTTGATCCACAGGCAAACAAAGGTCGTCCAAATGTACAGACATAACCATTCTGTTTTTATTTGAATCAGGAATTCTTCGTTAAAGACCACTGGGGCCATCTACCTGTTTCTTGGCAGAAAAGCTTGGAGTCGCTAACCCCTCCAGATATTTCAGAAGTTCTTATGAGTAACCCTCTAGCCAGAGAAAGTGTCAGGTAAATAAATGATCGGGTCTTTGATTTAAAAAGGGAATCAAGACCGGCTCTGCATTGATAACCTCAACAGCATCAAGGAAGCAAAACATTTAAAACAAACTGAAAATCTGTGTCCAACAATTTTGGTTGTAAACATGCTAAAGTGTGAATTTTAACACTTTCTTTTGAAATTGAATGATCAAGGTTCTTTATTAACTTCAAAGCAAAATGTTATATTTTTTCTGTGAGCAGAAATAACCCCGCATCTGTATGGCCACTGTCACTCCTCGCATTTCGTGCTGCAACTCACGCCTTGGCCCTCCGTCGCTCAGTGGCCCAGCCGGCTAGGTTACATCCACAGAGCGGCCGCAATCCAGACTTATCTCACTGCTATCGAACCCATGTTAAGCCCAAGAAACAACATGAAATAGAGCGACTGGCCGAGGTGAGTAATTACCACACTCCCAGAATTATTTCTAATTTGGGGGCTGAGGGCTTCAAGTTGCCCTGCAGAATATAATGATCATGTGAATGAGTTTTTGAGTCAGGCTGTTTTGCCATGGAAGGGCTGCATATCCCAGACAAGCAATCAGCCATGACAAAACATGGAATGGTCTCCCTTCCTCTCACTGACCACAGTACAATGGTGCTTTAATGTTTTGGGTTTTTTTCCTTTTGCTCTCAGAATAGCTAGCAGAATTACTATTTGATAGCCAGAAAAACTTATCAAAGCCTTTATCATATGTAGGTCATCCCTTGTAGTTCATTCAACACTTCCCTAATTGTTTTCCAAAGGCCAAATATCATGCCTGTTTTAAGAACTTTTAGCCACCAAAGTCTTAAAAAGTGTCCAGGTCTGGAATCACACAAAGACCACGGAGGCCATGGTCTCTGTTGCCCCTGGTCTTAGCCTTGGTACCTCTTCAAAAGTTTCCCATAAACTTGAAGATTTTCCAATGAAAGTACCCTTTGCAAAACATAAACGGCATTGCCCTCTCAAAGATAAAATCCCGGCCTGAGTGTCCATTTGGATTGTCTTCACCAATTATCACATTTCTGTTTGGATAATATGAACACAGTCAACTTAATTTAAACTAAAAAGTAAAGATCTTAGCATTTTATTTTATACTGATATACAGGTGATCCATCTGACATGCGATCAGGCAGGTTGTCATCATGTAGTGGACATCGGTTCAGGTCAGGGTCACCTCTCTCGTCTTCTGTCGTTTGGCTACGGTCATCAGGTAACCAGCATCGAGGCTGTCAGCTGTCACATCACAGGAGCAGCCAAGTTTGACAAAGAAGTCAAGCAATATTTTGAAAGGGTGAGTAGAGCTTAACAACAATCTTTGAAACTCATTAAACCATTGTTCAAAAACGTTGTGAGGTGACAGTTGGTTTAGTGTTATCAAATTTAAATTGTTTTTTTAATCCAATTATTAAAAAGTGCTGATACATAGGCTGACAAATTTAATAGAGAAAATAGAGTGCCAATAGGATCAAGGTAAATGTAGTACGGTTGGAACATCTTAGATGATAATCAGAAGCGCTTTCCCTCACAATCTGACTCTCCAATGATTCACTGTTTTCCCAATACTTGCACTAAATGCCTCAAACTAGCAATGTTGTGCATCCATTATTATATATCATCACAGAAAGCCAGAGACAATGCTGACACTGTAGCAGTCACATCCCCTCATCATGTTGTATGTACTGTCCACCCCTACATCACAGTGGAAGAGTTTCTCTCAGCAATCAGTGCCCACACATCCACTCCACACGATGGGACGTCTTATCCACATGACAGGGTAGACTACATAGAGAGCTCCTCAGAAAAATCCACTCATCAAGATAAGAAACAGAAAGTTGAATCCGCAAGAAAACTATCCCACCAGGATAATGTTGGTTCATGCTCTGATGACCAGAAATCAGCTTGTAGACATTCTAGCTGGGAAAATCTTCCTGTAAATAACCTTGAAAATTCTACTTTGAAGAAAGTCTCAACATCGGATCTCCATACACCTGCTTCTACCACAACCAATGTGTCCGTTCAGACTCTACAAGAGAGCTGTAGATCTCAAGTCATAGGAGAGCACCTTCAGAATACCTCCAGCCAGGAGTTTTTAATCGCAGGACTCCACACCTGTGGGGATCTTGGACCAACCATGCTGAGGACGTTTGCCGAGTGCCCCTCATCCATTGCCTTGGCATCAGTGGCCTGTTGCTATATGAGAATGTCTTACTGTGATAAATCAGTGGAGTTGAACCAAACACCTACGTCAGTCCCTCTAAACATTGGTCAGGTATCTACCCAATTGGATCAACCCGAGCAATTATCTGTGGAGGATGGACAAGTACAGCATCCAGGCCGTGAGGAGGGACTTGCCGCCCCTTCCAGCTGTAGCACAACTGCATCCAAAACTGTGCCACGGTTAGATGCTGGCTTCCCAATGAGCACCCATGTTAGAACGCTCTGCAATAGTGATGGGACATCTTTAACCTTTGAATCCTTGGAGCTTGCCTGTCATTTCTTTGATGGTTACCGCAAAAAATTAGAAGGTGTGTATCCGAAACAACTATTAGTAATCCAATGGCCACAACTGTAAAGTTTCTGTGGCTCTAATTCAACCTTCATTCCCAATAGCAGTGTGTGCAGTGTGGTTTGGCACAGTTTTGAATAAAAATTTGAATATGAGAAAGGCTTTGGCTTCATACCTTAATGCCTTTCTCAGGCATCCGAAAGCACACAATTCCATGCAACAGGAGTGTTTGGGTTTTTGTTCATTACTTTCTTGCGTCGATGACCATTTGAGCCCAAATTTTCCTAGGTTTATTTTATGCATATGTCGTGATACACCAAGTGAGGATACTGGTCTTTGACAACTACCAAAAGTATGCCCTGCCTTAAAGATAAAATGTGGACTGGACACCATGCAGAGTGACCATACCCAAAGAGCATGAAGAAGTTGGTCCCAGGTAGCCGACTAAAACGAACCATTGTCACATTGATGAGACGGTGTTTGGATACAATTAAACTTTCTATAAACTGTACCTACAGTGTACTTCCAATGATTCGTAGATTCTCTTGTTTCCCCCAAGGTAATGATCCCAGCTTACTCATACAAGGGTACCGGGCAATTCTGGAGGTCTTGATTCAGGAAGAGGGGTTTGAGTTGACCCAGAGCCAAGAAGGGGCTCGACAAATAAGGAAAGCTGTCGGTAGTGTCAAACGAGCTCACAAAATGAAATTTGATGAGTGAGTAAACGACTTTTTGTGAATTTCCTAGCACTGAATGCTTGTAATAATTTTGGTTTTGATTGGCAAAGCAGTAATACGAAAGTCACCATTAAACTGAAATTCACAGTCATATGGTCAATTAATTTCTAATGTTTACCATTGGTACCCACACAGCTATGCTTTGGCTATTCTCGGCAAGCTCAACCTGCAAAGTGACACTGTCAGGATTCGAACCCTGTGTGAAGAGTACCTGCCGAGATGGCATAACCTTCTTGTATACAACACCATTAGGCAGCTGCTAGCCCCAATTGTGGAGAGTCTGGTGCTCGTGGATCGAGCACTGTTCCTTGCAGAAAGAGGTAAATTTCTAGACTTCAATTTGAAGTTCATGGCTTAAGCCACATTCCCATAGGTGACCTCAATCCTCCAATATCCTGCTCTCCTTTTTCACTCCACACGAAATTGTTTGGACTTGGATAAGATTGGAATGCCTAACCAAGTGATTAACTCTCTGTCCTTTTGAATCCTTCATTTTGTCTAAGAAGATATGGAAGTCTCTAGGCTGACTCAGATGAACTCAAATTTCTCTAAGCAAGTCAATCTTACTCACAAATGGCTTATTGTGTACCAGCCAGAATAAAGTATGAGGTACAAGCTGCT
>CM021533.1:520821-535637 GCA_010994315.2 Pisaster ochraceus
AATACAAATAAAAAAATTAAACTTATAAATAAATATAGGATATAGATTGCCTCTCACTGCCCTCCTCCATTTATACGAGTCTTTCGCCGCCGCTGCCTACAAATGAATAAAAACGACCTCTAGTTCTTGAGACAACTGATATCGATTTTCTAATTTTAATCTAATCCATACAGGTTGTCCCCTCTACTGTATACTAATCCGACGGATTAGTCATGATAAATTGTCACTAATCCTAGTTCAAGATCAAACCACTTAGAAATCCCCAAGGATCGGAGAAGCGATTGTTAAAACCAACCCTCTAGGTTTTTTTGAATTGGCACGTCCCCCCCCCCCAAAAAAAAAAAAAAAAGACAAAGAGCACAACTTGTTTGTGTTGTTATGACCATGGCCCTATGTCACATCATAAAGCTGTCAAGAAGAATGTTAGTTAATGCTTGATTCTGACCTCGGCAATGTGTTTTGCATTTGGGTCAGTTTAACTTTGTATCAACTTACTCAGTAAGACTTTGAGTTATGGAGGGGAAAAAATCAAGCCAGCGTTGCGGTAGCCCTCTTTTGCATAGTGATGGCGTTGAGAAGATTTCTGGTTTGTATACCTGAAGTTTCGACCAGTGTGTTTTGTTTGTCTTAAGTGGAGAATGCTGGTCAAAATTACGAGCAAAGTCAACTTTGTCAAAACGTTTAGTATGAGATTGTAATTGTGGATAGACGTCCGTTGAATTGAATTGAATTGAGTTGAATTGAATTGAAGTGAAGTGAATTGAAGTGAACAACTATAGGGTCTCTCTTGTAACAATAGGTTGCAAAATCTGAATGAATGTTTTTTGTTATGTTTTCTTTCTAACTGTCCTTCGTAATGTCATTTCTGATTTAAAAGGAGTGTATACCTTTGGTAATTACTCCAAAAAATTGATGACCTCAAATCTTACTTGGTAAAGAAGCACTGCAGGTGTTGGAACATTTTGAAAATCAATTCTCTTCGAAGGTGTGGTTTTAGGAAGAGATGGTTTCAAAAACATTTCAAACTGAACAACGTTTCTGCATGAAACGCTTCTCAGATTGTGTAGTCCCACGGATTCTTCTTCTTGCGCGGACAGATTTTCAACAATATCTCAAACATGCTACCACCTTTTGAAATAAAAATTAGTTTTATCGTATATATATCTACATTTTACACGATTAAAACAATCGAACGGTTCCAAAAACCAAATGTATACTTTGTCTTTTAATCCTCTAAAGTTATTAATGATTATAATAAGCAAAAATCTAGTTATACTACAATTTGTTTTGTCAAATGTAGGCTGAAGCTAACATGTGTTTAAAAACTTGACTCGTTATAGTTTATCCAGAACAATAACCAAACAATCGGTTGTCTTAAATGGTATGTCAACTTGACGTGACAATTTCACAACATTCATTTCATAATTACTTCTGTCAATGAAGCAGTGGTTTGGTTAAATCCGCTACCCACAAACCATCAATCGTGACGTCAGAATACCAGTGAACCGTTCTTTGTGTTTTACTTCCGTCTGGTGAATGGATAACCGAAAACAATACGTAACACCTAGCAAGTATTTGACATAGTTCTTGAGTAATTGTAATGTTGGTCTTCCAGTAATAATAACTTTGGTCAATCATTATTTTGTCTAACTGCCAATCATTATGACGTCATGAGTGCTCCACGGCCGGTTTTGTGCTTACGTGCGATTTTCCATTTCATAGTGCTGCTAATAACCACAAGCACGCGAAAGGCATGCTACCTTCCGGGCCCAATTTCATAGAGCTGCTTAGCAGAGAATATTGCTTAAACAATTTCTGCGTAGCAGAAATGAGCCGGATACCAATCACAAAGTGTACACGTGACATGGTAGCTTGGCTGGTAACCTTATTCTGGTAAACATAATTGTGTTGTGCTTGTCTACTTGTTGTGCTTACGCAGTTCCGCGGTGCTTACTGTATGAAAATGAATGACGTACTAATGCAAAACCATGGTGAACGCGCAAGCTGGCTGCCTAATTTTCTTGCTAACCTGTGAAATGTGCTTACGCTTAAGCACATTTTCTGCTATAGCTAGCACGAAAATTGCTAACCGTTAAGCAGCGCAAAATTCCCTTCAAAAAAATTATTGTTAAATTTCCAGAGTCTCAAAAAACATCACGACAATATCAACCATCCTCACAAAACCCACAGGTTATGAATGTGTTTGTAGAATGTAGCGGTCGGAAGAACGTCAATCATATTTGATAATTTGCCTTTAATTATGTTTCATACCGGGGTTTTGGCAACCCAGGGAATAGGCCTACGTGTAAAACGACATCTGCATTTCTGATTGACCCACTTCGGAATGAAACCATAACTAATTCTTCTATTTTCACATCATTGATAAAAATAGATTCCCTGGATGTTTGGGTTTGCATCCCACCAGTTTCTCCCGAGATTTGATGAGCATAAAGTCATAAAACACCAACAGAACTCCTAGGCTAATGGTATGTTTTTCAATGAAAAGTACAACTTATGTATTTTTGATAACCTTTTTTGAGCGGGCGCTGTTTGTGGCAGAACATTTAACTACAGGAAAACCTTTATTTCAAGGTTATCAGTAGGCCTACTGTACTGTGACCTTATTCTTGTAATGCTCTCATTGTGGTTGGTTGGATACTAGCGGACGAGTCTGAATACAATATTTATGACAGGGTTGTTGTTTTTTTTTAGTCTGGCTGATTTAAAGCTTGTGTCATTTAGGCGCCAATAATCGTATATCAATACAGCACCTTAGACCGTAGCGTAACTATGCATGCTGAACCCATACTGACCAAATTTGGGCATTATGGTTTTCATGAAAGACTTTCTATTGGTTCAAAGTGACGCATCTGCTTTCTTTGATTCATCGAACGGCTGTTGCATGGTGTGGGTTTTAGTGTTTAGGGGGTGATTGTTTATGAATCGAAACTACGCACCATAGAAACTGAATGGACGCGTTTGGGTATGATCTTGTTTAATAGATTTTCCATACAAAAATATTAAATTTGGTGATCATTAATGAAGAAGTTTGTTCTGTTTGGAGTTGTATTGTGAACAAATCTGTGACGAGTAGAATGGTTTCAAAAAGCCATTTTGCCAGTTGTAATTTTTTCTACATTTTTTACTCTTTTATACATTTTGCAAATTCCTCTAAATGCAGGCACAAGAGGGCGGTGTTAATGTTTTTCGTTTCTTCAAAATGCACATGACTGTACACCGGACATTAAAAAAAAGTCCAGGCAAAAGAGCAAACAAGGGGTCTACATTAATACAAACAACTTTAGACCATGTGCGAATCGAGCAACTTCGGCAATGGCTCGAACTGTCGTAGGCCTGTCACTGTTGTCCATATCTTTTTGTTTCTCTTTAACAATTAACCGCACAAGTGCCGTGTATGTTTGTTTTTAGAATATAGGTAACAAAATCAAGAGCCTAAAAACGTTCAAAAACGCGGAAGACTTTTTGCATTCAATATCATCAGAAAAATTGTACCAACCAAAAGGATCGTTGATATAAATTCCCAAAATATTTAGTGCCCTGACACTAGTAGAGTCTTTCTCGAAGACTTAAATATATCGAATTACTGCATTCAGGGCCCAATCTCATAAAGCTTTTTACCGGTAAGCAATTGTGTGTGTATAACTGTAGCAGAACAAGTCGATGCGTCACTTACGTCACTTGCCTCACTTACTGTTGGCAGTGTTCATGAGAAATTCTGCTTATGGCCGTTTCGTAAGCAGCTGCTTACAGCCTGTACAGCATCGGGCCCACCTTTCTTGCTTCAGCTTAACGCTCATTGATGTGTGTCTTGTGAGTGGCTACCAATGATCTCTATTATATTGACAGAGATCAATGGTTGCTACCCAGAGTTACTTAAGCAGGAAATACTGCTTAAAAATGTTCAGCTAAACAAAAATAAGCAGGATACCAGTCAAATATTGAACATGAGACATGGTATTTTGGCTGTAACCGTATTCTGGTAGGCATAATGTTGTTGAGCTTAGCAACTTTTTGTGCTCAAGCAGCTGTATGAAATTGGGCCCAGGACTTTAACAAAAGGGATCTGGTTGGTCCGACTGAGTGAGGACGTCCCCGCTTCGTTTTCGGGTACAAAACCAATGGGGACCTCTCTAAAAAAAAACCTGTCCAAACAATGGGAGAACAAATATATGTCCTCTATGTATGTGTGTGTTTGTGTTTGTGTAGTCTATAAGAACAATGCACAACATTGTCATGAAAAATATTCGACCTAGGTGGTTCCGGTTTAATAGCGCTGGTGTCTATTTTGATACGCTATTTCAGGGAGTGCATTGGCTAAAACAGGAAGGCGAGTCAGCGATAGGGCAGTTTTATCTTTCCCATTCCATGGGATGTTGACTATGACCAAAGAAAACAAAAAACTACACTCTCATAACGAGAAGGGACTAAGTCCAGTTGAGATGTACCTTTTCCTTCAAGTTGCAGATAATCTCTGTTGATATTTTGGTAAAGTTGTTCTTATATATATAAATTGAACATGGGCATTAGTTGTTGGAGATACAACTTGAGTGTAACCGTCTTGGTGGTGATGGTTGTTGTCTTGAGTGGCGGAGTGACGACGATGGCAACGACAAGGCTTAGTCGTGGTCCAGAGTATACCATGACTAAAGAGGGCGACACAGCCGTCATGAGTTGTACAATAGACCATGGCATGATGATGACAGAATCGCTGAAGTGGTACCGGGTCACAAACAACGTATTCACCGTGATCAGCGAAAACGATCGCATCGAGCCCACTACCTGGCCTGAAACGGGGAGTTACGAGATCACTGGGAATCACGAGGAAGGTGACTACAACTTGAGGATAACCAGGGTGGACAGGCGGGACTCTGGGATGTACAGCTGCGGGTTTGAGCAGGGTTCTTCCCGGGATATCACCTCACTCGGAGCGGAGCTTCTGGTGGTGGTACCCCCGTCCATCACCTCACCGAGTTGCGTAGTGATGACAGCTAGTGACACTCCATCTAGATCATTTTCCACGTCTCCCCCTCCCGTTTTCTCAGTTGGTGAAACAGCACGCCTGGTGTGTTTATCCAGCGATGGAATCCCACCAGCCACTTTGATGTGGAAGCGACCAGATACCCGCTTGACGGGACTGACAACACATTCAAACATAATCGACATCGTCATCATAGAGTCCGATCTCGACGTTGAATTCACGTGCTATGCGAAGAGTCCCGCCCTGGACGCCCCTCGGTCGTGCTCCCTCGTCCCCGCTCGCCGTCCTCACGTTATTCGGATCATGCCCGTGCGGCCCGTGGTCTCACTGCGAGGAGGCATCACTCTAAGCTGTGAGGCAGAGAATATCTCGCCTGACGAGGACGCTGTCTGGCAGTGGTTTTTCAAGGGGAACAAGGTACCAAGTGAGAGCAGTGACCCAAGACGGTTACGTTTGTTCAACGGCAGGAAGAGCTTGACTATAGGTCTGATCGTAGCAGCGGACGATGATGCTGAAATTGTCTGCCAGCTCACCACTGCCAATGAACGGGCTGGACGGGCTACAAGTTTTTTGCAAGTCGAGGGCATTCGACAATCATCAACAGAGGTTGACACTTCGACCATCGATTTATCATCGGCATCGTACGAAGATATAGGTATGCCACAAGACACAGCACCCGCGGTTAAATTGTACCTCATCATCGTGAGTTCCATTGCCGGTGTCGCCATCGCCGCCCTTGCCATCATTCTAATCGCATTCATCTACAGGAGACACGCTAAAACCAAGCGGAGAAACACAGATTCGAACAATCCGGAGTCGAATACTGAGTCGACTACTCCAGACGTTAGGCCCAAGCTGGCTAATTGGAACCGCCAAAGAATCGATACTCCCGCTCAGTTACCATCGGACGGCGACTACACGGCGTTACAGAGAGCGAAAGGTTCGACGGGCGAATACCAGTCTATCTGCCGAAGTCCCCCTACCGCACCGAGACTTGATCTGGCTGCCGCCGCTGACAACGACATGTGTTGGGAATATGAAATACCATACACAGTTGACACTCTTAACCACGTCAAGCCTGTCCAGATGAATATTACAAATCCAGACTATTTAGAAATTATGTAGAACGATAATTTCACAAAGCAATAAGATTCATAAGTTTGATGTCTGGGTCACCATAGTAATTTTTTGTTGTGACATCATACTTCGCTCAGCAATTAAAATTGGTCCGCATTTAGGATCAATATTATTCTTAGCTCTTTGTAAGATCGAGACGACGGTTATGTTTAGTTTGAGAAGAAACAAAACGGTTGAGCTTTACTAGAGCGTTGTTTAGGCGTCTTTTAGAAACCCTCCCCCAAGGTATGTTAGATCCCTGGTATGCTTTTAGCTGATAGTTTGTGATTCCTTCGTTTTCCTATGTTTGCCAATGTCTATGTGTTGTAGGCCTAATCAGTACAGGTGACGTAATGAGTGGTCAGGTTATTGTTTGTGGTATTTGTTTATTTATGTATTTATCTTTTGGGGGAAGGGGTCATGAAACAAATCACTGACGACGATAAAGGCAAATTATTTATAGAAGAATTTCACTATTTGAGGGCGGGATTTAAAAAAAAAAAATTTGAGGGTCGTACCGTAATTTTGGTTATGTGGTTTTTGTTTGTTTTGTTTGTTGGGGTGTTGGGGTGTTCGGGTGTTTGTCTGTTTGTTTGGGGTATTTTTTATTTAAACCCGTAAACCCACGACTACCTATTGGTGGTTACAGGAACAAGAACACACTAAACACAATAGAAACAAATATCACATTGTACCACATACTTGATAATCATTGGTGGTGGTGGGGGTTAATGCCGGGCTAACTTCTAGCCTTAAATTTTGCATCAATGGGTATTGTTTTGATGGCCTCAGAAATAAGTTCGTTGTAATAACATAAGTACTATTTAATCATTTCCCCCCTGTATATTTCACTGTGTAATTGAGCAGTTTTATTGTTGATAAAAGGGACATGGCTAGAGGAGTAATGTTACTTCGGTCACCCATTGAGTTTGACTCGCACACCGTACAATCGGTAAATTGTACAATATTACACCTACGGTAACCCCCCCCCCCAATTTCCCCCATTTCGGTTCCATCTCCTGAATGGGGAGGAGAGTGCCGTAAAACAGGACAGCGATGACAAGACTGTTTACATTATCTATTAAAAATGATGACTAACCAATGATTGTATTGTCGTTAATAAATAAAAGTTGCACTTGTCATTTGGTTGTTGTTCAAAAGTCCAGTGCAATTCCGAGTGTACTTTGTTTGATTCGAGGCCGTGAGTATCATAGTTTGATAAGCCATGACAAACGTCGCAGGAACTTAGTCTAACCACTGTGACTTGCCCAAGGAAGGAAGGGTGACGTAACTGCCATGGCAACACTTCGGGATGTATGGATTGTCGCGGCCGCTTTGACCTTGGTTACCTCAACCAGGTGTTTAATTAGTCAGTTTTCTGTTATTGTTTGTGATGACCAGCCATTATTTACTAGGTTTTTGTGAGCGGTTCCTCCATAAGATCCATTCTGAAGTAGCTTAGGGTGCTGCCTATTAATTTGTCCATTTTGTGATTTACACCATTCAAACACACCAGAGCTGATCGACCAGTCAAAGACATAGTTTCGAGGGCTGTTTAATGTATCGTACCACTCCGTTGTGCATTGAACAAAAATCTCAATTAGGGGGACGGGGCAAGAGAGGGAGGCAAGGGATCTGGGCTACCGGGTTCTGAGTCAAAACCACGCAGCGTTCGGCTGACATCTATTCATGGTTTATTAAAAATCCGAACTTGTTGCCAGAGGCAAAATTGCAACGAATTGTACATACAACATTTCATAATTAAAAACGGTAAAAATTGCACAAAGTCAACAAAAATTTACACGCTGAATAAATTAACTAGTACATTACAATTAAAACCAAGAAACTATTAATCTACTATTAATCTAGATCGACTACTAAAGTCAAGTCGACTCCAGTCACACACCTTAACTTACTCCTAGCCAGTCCAGTTGTGACATTGTGTTGCACAAAATTAATTGACAAGTTTCAATCTTAATATTTCTTGAATGCAGCTCAACAACCTGCCAATGGCACCCAATACCCAACATGGACACCGCTTAAAAACATGCTGGAGCCAGAGAGATTACTTATCTTGTAATGCCCCAAACTTAACCTCGTTTTGTTGGAGCTACCAGCCTCTGTTACAGGTTAGTTTCATTTTAAGTTATGTCAATGTTCAACGTATTCGACCAATAGACCAATGGCCGCCACCGCTGAGGTCAAACAATGGAAAAGTGCAAGCGCGCACGCGCCACGCACATCTTTCAGGCAATGATAGGTCTTCTTTTTACCTCAGTGAGGGCGCTGTTCAAACTTGTGACATCATACACAGGAGGTCTATTGGCAATGATACCTCCGAAATATTTAACTAATTGAAAGCGAATAATTGAGTAGCAGTGATTAGTTGTGGTTCGTTTGATCGATTACTTGAGAAGCAGTTCCAAATTATATAAACGTAACGGCATCAATGCGCAGTCTAAAGCGAATAATTGTTTTACATACTATTAGTTTGACTAATCGATTACTTGAGAAGCGGTTTGCGGTAATCGCTCTGCACAATAAATCAGGGCAATGCGTATGTTGACAGGGAAGGATGCTTTCAATTGAAAAGAGCGATAAGTGTTTTACTGGGCTTCAGTTTTTAAGATCAAGGTCATCTGTTGAGCATTTTGGGGCCGGGGAAAACTAATTATGGGGGTCCGGAAATCGGGAGGAAGGGAACATAAATTCCAATCCCTTTACTAACTCACGCAATGTTTCGTTTTTAGGATTATAGTATGGCGAAGGAGAGGGGTAAAGGGGAGGTGGAGAACGTGGGGTGGGGTGGGGGGGGGTCACTGGATGGATTCAGGTGTAAAACAAAGTTTAAAAGGGTGTTGTTTGGTAGTGGTGGTGGGGTGGGGGGGGATAAGGCAAGAGAACAGACAGAACAAAATGTAAATTCCTTTTAAAAGTTAACCTATACTGATATCTCGTTATTGACGGGCAGCAGTAAGTAACCTGTAACTATTTGATGTACGATAAAGAATCGAGGACTGAAGTATAAAGGACCCTTTAGTGTTACTCTCTCAACGCGTTGCAATTACTTTAGATTGGATTGAAATAGTTCACTGGTTTATAAATAGGTGTCCTAGTTCCTTCCATTCTCCACGGTACCTTCATTTGACATTCTTTCAATCTCCATCCTCTTACCCGACTGTCTGCAGTTCTTGAAGTTCTATACATGGAACTGTAAAGGGTAATGTCATTGCTTTTATAATAGTCGTCAATACATACACCATATAACCCAAACATGTTTCAGGTTATGTGGACCTGTTTTCAACAATACAAAAAAGGGGAGGACAAGCAGACTGTAAGATCGAACCAAAATGTGCTTCGGATAACCCCCTTTTTATACCAATGATGAACTCATCGGTTACACAGACAGTTTGTCTTCGTTATGACCTAAATTAGAGAGAATTTCTTCACCGTTTATTCGTTTTTCCGTTTTACACATTACTATGGCGCCGCACCTCTACACCCCACCCTACAATGATGGATCATTAGTTTGGCCAGTCTGTACCGGGTACCAACTACGTTGTGGAATAAATTTCGTGTTTTGGGGGGACCCGACTATCACATATATTGGGCCACACACATGACCCAATTTTATATCAGCTGCTAAAAAAAAGCACAAAGAGTGAATACCAGAATAAGGTAACCAGCCAAAATACCATGACACCATTACAGTGTGTGACTGGTGTCCTGCAATTTTTTGCAGAATTATTAAAGCACAAATTGTCTGCTTAAGCAGCTCTTTTAAATTGAGCCCAGTGGTTTAAATCTATAAGGGACGGCAGTGGAGTGATATTCATAACGACTTTCAATCGAAACATCGTCTAGTCAAGTCAAGAAAATGAGACAAATATTTTCGACATTGAAAGTAGAAAACTAGAGAATTCGAAACAATAATTAGGTCACAATTCTGAAAGGTCAAGGAAAATTCATGAATTTATAGGGTCAAAGTTATACAGGCATCCAATGGCAGTTTCTTGACTACAAAGTAACTATGTACGTAGTACTCGTGCTCAAGTACTACTCGGCCACCATTTTACTCAGCAGCATCACTAGGCTGTTGGGCTTGGTACTCGGATACCAGGATATTCGGTACTACAATACTTGATGGCCCAAGTATTCGCACTCGAGTACTGTACTCGTCCACCATTGTACTCAGCAGCACTTGGATGTTGGACTTGGTACTTGGATACCAGATTAGTTGGTGCTCGGTGATAGCTGATGGTCCAACTACTAGTACTCGAGTACACTATAGGCCATCCTTGTACTCGGCAGTGTTTGGTACTCGGCTGGAAAGTACTAAAAGTCCAAAAACTTCTGTTAAAAGTGAAGGTTAAGGTGTCAGAAAATGAGGGCCCAGTGCTGCACAGGGCTTACTTCATCAGACCACGTATTTTTATTCCGTGGAGTGCTGAAAACCGTTGACAGAATTTCGAACTGGAAAATTCAGGTTTCAATGAGGAATAATCTCACATCAAATCGTGAACTCAAACAGGTAAAAGGGAATTTATCGCACATTTCGCGAACACGTCAGTACCCCATTCCAGACTATTTCCAGAGAGTATCATTGTACCATCAAAAAATATCCACCAGGTGAGCCCGACTGGAAGGTATATATGGAGCAGCTGATGTTTCAAATGAGGGAAGTGGATAGTTATAAATAACAAAGTGAGCGGGATATTCTATTCATCGGGTACGAACAACTGGAACTCTTTATTACAAAGTGAATTATTGAATATATTTCACCAGGAAACAGAGGCTGGGGTTTGAGGAAATTGTGGGAGGGTTAGATATAGGACATTGACTGACCGGCTCTTAGAATAGATTGCGCAGAAATATTGTCAGTTTTTGCAAGGAAACGCGCTTTCCAGCAGCTGTGATTGATATTTTGTGTAGTCCAGACGAACCTTTAAATCGTAACTCCAAAGAGTGTTTGTCCGAAACAGAAATGAGTAGACTGTTTCTTGTTAGATGTCAAAAGAGGGCGGCATTTTGTCACCTGTTTTAAAACCTTTCTTTTGCGACGTCACAGCCGCGAGTTTTGTTAAACTTTGGACTGGCTTTACTGCAGAAAAAAAACAGCACACACTTTATAACTTAATACAATAATGCTATCCAAAAACAAAAAGTACACACAAATTATAATAACAAAAAAATAAAAGGGGGTGCCGATCGGTCTCGTCTTCGAATGCCGTAAAAACGCATAACGGCAAAAAGTAACAGCCTATTCTTAACTTGGTATAGGTTGATATGACTCAAATTACAAATCTTAAAACAAGATGCTGTGGGGGGGGGGGGCCTCAGTTTCTGTGAGGTTGCCGATATAAAATAGCAACAATCGTTCGATGTTAACTCCAAGCCCATTTTCTTTTGAACAATGCAATATCTAGACTATTACATGTACGATTGTTCCATGGTGAGACTAACAATACACTGAGAATGTGTGAAGTCAAACATGTGCAAGGATTACTGTTGGGTTTAAAAGGGTCTAGGAGATGGAAATTCGGAACAACTATTATAATGGGTTTCTTAGCCACTACGTCATGACCTTCCAGATTGTGGGGTAACACCATGGCAACGTATTTTGAATTGAGCAGGATTACGGACGCATACTTTGACCTATCGTAACTGCCAAGCTTTCAGCAACGTTTGGCTGGATTAATAGAACGGGGCATGAATATGTCAGTTGAATCTCTTATCTTTTTGGAGCCTACAGTCTGAGTTGCCCCATTTTAATCTATCGGCCTTGATGTACCCCCCCCCCCTGCGAGGATATGACAAGCTATGACGTCAGTCGTTAGACAAGCTGTTTTGGAGGAAAGTTCGCCATCATAATAAACATCACACAGCCGAACGGCTGCGTAGAGTAGTTGCTCACTCAGACAGACCCGCGGCGCGAGTGCCGCGCATGTACTCGTATCAACACCTCCCACAGCAGTTATGAAGTGCACACTTTATAGTCAGTTACACTCGTTCCACGCACCGGTCACCGCTGTCAAACTCACAGCGCATCTCTTGGCGGCTTTAACACGCAGAAGCTCACCACCATGACGGGCACGGGGCGACTTCAACTCCTGTTCACTTTACTGCAGTCTTTGGCCGCCGTCTCCGCCGTCATTTTTCGCCTCAGCCCCGAGGGTCTTATGATGCTCGCCGGTAAAACCGCAGTGTTCCGATGCAGTGTTGAACCGCAGGCCAACGAACGGGAGACCGTAAAGTGGCTGCATGTGGACTCGGACAGGATATTGAGCAAATATGAGAACATCGTGGTGCCTGACAGGGAGAACCGGTACTCAATAGTTGGGACCCACAATCTGTACAATGAGTATTCCTTGAGGATTGAAGACATTCGAGCGAGTGACAAGGGCGAGTATCGGTGCACGTACGGTCAGGCCTACCGCTCGGCTTTCCTCACGATCGCGTCAACCCCGGAACCCGGTTACCCGCTCTGTGACGTGTACCCAGCATCGGTTCATCAGGTACCAGGTGCTAGCTCGGAATTATCTTGCACGTCGCAAGGGGGCGACCCGCCTGCAGAGTTGGTCTGGTACCGCGGAGGTCTGCCAATCTCAAGCGTCGCCTACCGGAGAAACGTCATAGAGAGGACCGTCAAAACTTCTGACAATGGTGTTCAATTCACGTGTGTGGCTCATTTCAACCCTGCCTTGGCGATTGCATCCCGTACGTGCGAGATCCTCGTCTTGAACAAACCCCCGTCAGGAACCGTCTACCCAGAACTACACATCGTTCAGACGGGGAAATCGGCCACTTACGACTGCACGGGCGAGGGTATTCCCGCGGTCACCGGGTACAGCTGGCTGGTGAATTATGTCTACGTAACGAATAAGAATAACCGAGGCCTTAGATATGAATTGTTGAATAACAACAAGACCTTGAGAATCTCAGACGTCCGGAGGTGGGAGGATGGCGCCGTCATCACGTGCGAGGTAACCGTACTCTCCGGCCTGAAAGGTCGAGCTTTTGCCAAGCTCTCCGTGGTCTCGTCACCGGTCACATCGGCAGCAAACGGACCGCCCAACCCTCGCTTGCTGTATCCAGAGATTGAGGAGGAGACCACCAATCCGTTTGAAGATGCAGGGCCGACTGAACTCAAGCCACAGACTAACTCTGCTACTGCAGGTGTGGTTGCAGGGGCTGTTCTTGCAACCATCGGGGTAATTTTGGCTTTAGTTGCGGTCACCGTGCTGTTAATAAGAACAAAACTCAGTGGGCAATTCAGTCCGGAAACAACCCGTAAGAGCAAAAAGTGCCCACGAGGGCCCCCTGTTCCCCCAGTATCGACACTGAAGAGAATCGGCGAGTGCCCGATTTATGCCAAACCGAATAAAGTACGGAAGGGGCTTGCGCCCGCTCCACCAGTTGAGTCGACGTTGAGGGGAGGCCTCGGCACACAGAAGAACAAATCACGCAAGAATCGTCACAGCTACGAAAAGGTGGACGTACTGGGGTTGTCTAATGGTGGGACGATCAAGCTGCAGGGCCGGTCTGATGCTCATGCTGACTCGCGCTCAGAGACACTCCGGTCTGAAAAAGCACCGGCTCCGTTACCACCTTCTAGACCCCCATCCCGACCCGTCTCACCCACTCCACGGCCCCCACCCAAGATGTCACCTCCTCCGACCCCGAAGCCTCCCAACGACCTCGTGTACGCAGATCTTGACCTCACCGCTGAGACTAATAAAACACGGGTCAACACGCTACCGTATACCAAAGTAGACTATGCAATGTTGACGGTCGAAGACTCTAAATGCAGTAGTGTCAAAAAATGTATAGGCGGCGCCAAAGGAAAAAAGTAGCCAGACGACTGTTGTAGATCATCTTTGATAAGAAAAGCGTTTATTTGCCGCAAAGTTGTGTTGAACGTTAGGTTGAAAAAGGGGGAAACGTTGATGACGTCTGCAGAAAGGGCCCTTTTATGAGTTATGAACTCGCAATGCGAATCACTTTTTATTTACTTCGTTGTTATGAGGAAGATATACGAACTTGACGACGAACTTGATGACAACGCCAATATCTGATTCAACTTTAAATCATAATAGTTATTTGAACTGAGGGTGAGGCATGCAGTGTTAAACAGTGGTGAAAATAATCGTGTTTGACAACCGCTTCCTAGTTCCTATAACATCCATACAATTTTTTTCAAGCTAGCGATTTTTTTTTCAAAGCTAGCGTAGCTTTATGAAATAGAAACTGTGCTAAATGTAATTTCACACAGGGCAACTATTTCAGGCAACTTGGAGGCAACTACTTGCACTGTATGCGAAAAATTTTTTTTCACACATCTTAAAATACCATCCCCAAGAAAATAATGAGAAAACTGAGTGTGAATGGATTTTCTCATCGGCGAATGCTTGAACTGGTTGCCTGCATTGCCCGGTCTGATATGACCTTAATATCCGCTCAGCAGAGAACTTCTGCTTACAGGCTTTGTGGAATTGGCACGGGGTGCTCTTAATCCCTGTGTGTTTAATAGGGAATGGTTTCTAACATTTTCAGGATAGCGTGCTGGCTGAAGTTTTCAAAAAGACACAGTGTTTTTGTAATGTTTTCCTCACTGCGCCTAAAAAAACGAACCAAAAAACTTTGAAGTAACAAACGCTTAAAAAGAACCATCCCAAAACTCCATGAATTCATCGCAACCTTC
>CM021533.1:538821-551905 GCA_010994315.2 Pisaster ochraceus
TTTTCAAAAAACAGTGTAAATAAAGCGTGTTGTACAAGAAGGGCAAATAAGCTTTACAAAACTGAATTAGCCCAGTAACTTTATTGAGTCTTTTAAGCCATAAAAACAAACGATTTTGAACTTAATTTGAGAACATCCTCTAGTGTAGCATTTTTTCCTAACGAAAGGTACTTAATTTTGTGAAAGTTGCGCAATCAGTTTAATTAAATCGCTGACACAGATTCATCTCATATTGGATTAACTCATCCAAACTTGTAAGCAAAATGTGAGTTAGCACTGACGTCACAAGTTCCCCACAGTCCTCACTGAGTTTTTGTTTTGTTCGCCATCTTTGAGGCACAACGACGACGTTGCAATGTAAAACTAAAATATGTTTAAATCATCAAGGATGGCAAACGTTAGCCATTTAGAGAGGATTGTGGGATATGTGACGTCATGTGCAATCCACCTACGATACAGTGTCATCGCAGCGATCTACCTAAGCACTGTGTCGAGTTCATGTATGGAAGTCGGGGCACCCTACCGTTTACTTCCATATGTATGCTAAAGATTTGGGACAATGATCAAGTGCACAGTAACTCACACAGACTATGATGGAGTGCGAGGTACATTCACACAACGGGCAAAATTTACCACAACTGTGCATTTGGAATACAATTTCATATAACATTAGTCATTAGTAGACCAACTTTTACCCCAAGCAGTGTCCCGGGAACATTAGCTCTACCCAATTTCCAGACTGTGTAATGCCATGGCTGATTAAACCGGCCTAATTTACAATGCATTCGTATTGGTTACGACACACCAAGTGACCTTAAAAATGACCTTTGTGAAAGTACAAGTTCTGACCCAACCAGATTAGGAAGTCGGATTTGAACGTGTGCTTAAAATGACTTAAATTAGAGCTTTTATATCGTTTCTATTTGCTATTCCTGAAATAAGTAGTAAATTTACAGCTGAAGAGTATGGTATCGCACGTTTTTATGTGGGTTTTGGGACTTTGCGCGGTGAGGCATCAATGTGTATTCAGTTTGCGATAGCACCATTTTATAATTCACGTGTACTTTTCTGTTGTCTTGCTATTTATGCTACGGCCGCGGAGTAGATTTCAGGAGAACTCAGTTCTAAAAAGGACGGTTCTGCTTAATAAGTATGACCTGCATACGGGGACCTCTAGAGCCCGATGACGTGCTGACCTGTTTTGGACGTGTTTTCAAAGGCATTCCTTTACAATAATTTATGATAATCATTTATGACAATAATACAAAGGAATACAGAACAATACATATACGTTCCACTTACATTTGACAATTTATTTTATTTTTATTTATTTTTTTGGATCTAGATAAAGCAGTGTATATAGCCTAAAGAACAAAATAACCAAACCAATATGGACTTTGGAATGTCTACAGTTAATACAAAACTTAATAAATAAAATGAAAGTGGAGATGGGCAAAGAAAAACAAAGCTATGTCTGTGCTAACTACAAGGGAACACGTGAAAAGTGGCATTAAAACAAACAACAATTTAAGTTTTTGCAACAATCAGGTATTAATGAAATCACATAAAAAATAAGGACACTTTTTCACTTTTCAATCCAACCTTCGTTAGATTTGACCATATTTGAACTATTTTATCAGCAAAACTAAATCAATCAAAGTCAATTAGTTCATTTCTTTCGCCTCGACTCCATTTCTTTTTGGCATTTGATTCTCCGGCTTTTCCCAATGGGAACAAAGCTAAGCCCTATTTCATTTTAAAATTGCTGAAAATTCCTAAGTGACATGATCTTGACTTTGGCCGAAAGCATTACCTAATGGTTTAGTCATAGCAATGGCTGGACGTGTTAAAAGTACTCTAAAAACTCCCAGATCAGAATTGACCCGCATTCCGAGGCCCAGGAGGCTGACCCATTTCCGGGTCAGGTTGACCCATTTTCGGGTAAGGTTGACCCGGAAATGATCAGGTCACACGGGACCCGGATTATGGTCAATTCTTACCAGGAAGTGTTTAGAGTGAAGGCACACACTTTGCAAGAACAAAGAGCAGCAATATAAGGTTGATTCACACGATCAATACAAGACCAGCTTGTGTCGTAAAGGCAAGCAAAATGACTTTAAAAAAGGCTTGAGTGTGGCATGCGACTTGACACTGTCAAGACGGTCCAGCTGCTGGTTGAAAGAATAACACTCAACATTTCACCCTAAACTGTCCCGCGTACCGTATAATGATAAAAATGCAAATGTTACGAATATTTCATGCCACTTAAAACAATGTTTACCTTAACTGAGGATGCGGTAAGCTAATTCGTGACCCTTATACGACTCAAAAGATAATTTCCAAACCGGCATTACGTTGATCATTCATGATTGTCTCCAACGCTTGTTAGGCTTTTTGGGTTGTTTGTAGGCCTATATAAATACATTGTCCACGATAATACCACATTTAAACCAATCTAAACTGAATGGATTAAAAAACCACTTTCCTTCTTTACGTTTACTTGTCTAATTCAAAGCTTGTTCGTCACTTTCTACCTGGCCGTGCACATTGCGTAATTTTTTAGCTTTGGTATTAGACTGGATTTTAAAACAACTTTGATTATTTTCTTCTATTTAGGAGCTAAACAAGAAGAGTGTGTCACAACCACGAGCTCTTCACAATTATTTCACCGGAATGTAAAGGTAAACTTTTCGATTCGTTATCATTTCAATTTCATTAAACAACAAAAATACTAATATGAAAATACTCCTATACTTCTTTATTTCTCAAGAGTGAAAAAATAAATAGCTGCATTTTTTTTAATAACTAATCCTAAATACAGGAAACAAACTGGCTATTTTACTAGGGCAAGCTTCTGATGAAAACTGTCAAAACATCAAGTCATTGTACCGATTGTGACGGCATCACCTTTAATTTTTTGCCGAATGTGAGACAAGTTTGCCGAAAAGTATTTTCCGAAAAACGGCTCTGTCCAATTGAATCTACTTGAATCCTTTCGATAAGAAGGTCTAAATGAAGAATAACTTTGTGCAGCTCCTACTCGACAAAATGAAAAGACAAAACTAAAGATTAAAGCATAAAATCACCTGTGAACTTATGACACAACGAAACTTAACCGGGGTTTACTTATTGTTAGCGGAAGGATCAGTGCTGTATTGACAATCACTGCTCCCCATTTCGCTCTAAATATAACTACATGTACAGAGAATAATACAAACATTTAACCAGCTTTCCAATAAGCCACACAATAATTTCATTGTGCCGGTTGCTATATAATTAATGGAAGATTTCGATTTTTTTAAGTAAGTAGAATTTCTGATACACTTCTCAGTGATCTTAGGTAAAAAGCTGCTTTAAAGGGAAAATAAAAAATAGAAAATCAAAAAAGTCACCCAAATTCAAAATACCTTGAAATAAACTAGTTATTGCAAAGAAGTATCATTCACTGGACTAAAATTAGTAAATCATAAACTTTTACAGGAAACAAAATATACAAGAAAAGGCATCAGTCATTATTTCTTGGTTAGTAAAGGTTAACTTATCATAAAGTGAATTAATGCAAATTCATATCAAGCTCAAACTAAGAGAAATTCCCATTACGGGGATTTTGTTATGCAATAAATCTAACAATATTCTGTACAATTTTTTATTTAGTTTTTTTTTACCCTCAAAATGACTATTTTCTCCAACCATTTTTCAACCATCCTACAAAACCCTTAATCCATCTCTCTTAAAATAAGAATAATTTACAACAAATCCACTTAAAAGGTAGATTTTGTGTATTTATAATCGTTCAGAAGGATTTTTTGTAAATGTGTTGTTTCTCTGTTGGATCACAGAGAGTGAGCAACCCATAATCCAAGAAACAGTCGTATAGTTACTCCTCTCAACTCAATCCTCTATGTATTTCACAAATAATAATACTAGCCTGACAATAAATGTTGTGGGGAACAGACTATCACAGTTTTGGTCACTCCATTTATGAAGATGTGCTTAAACATCTTGCAGACAAAATATCTGATAAAATTGAGATTGATGCAAAAAAGGAATGTTTTAACTTGTCAAACAATTGTTCTTAGGAATGGATCAATATACTTTAATCACAAGCTTTATAGTTAATGAAAGGGTGTACTTTGATAATTACTCTACAAATTAATAAACATACAAACTTTGGTAAGGGGCACTGGTAAGCTATTGATATTATAACACATTGTGAGAAACGACCCCCGTTGAAGTAGTGTAGTTTAAGAGGAGGTAATTTTTCACCCCAACAACTTGAATCTGAGAAAGGTTTCAGGCAATGAGCCTTTCTCAGGCATCTGAATGCACATAATTCTATGCAACAAGGGTGTTTTGTCTTTCATTATTTTCTTGCAAATTTGATGCCAAATTGAGCCCCAGTTTTGTTATTTTATGCAAATGTTGGGATACACCAAAGTGAGGATACTGGTCTTTGACAATTACCAAAAGTATGCCCTGCAAAAGTATGGGTCAGAAGACATATAGGCAGTTGCTTTTCACCTTTGTGGATGTGCTCACCGAATTGTAAGTGTTGTGACAACTGCAGAATAATGCAGGGCAACTCCAAAGCCGTACAAAAACATACAACCAGTACAGAGGGTTGTTTAGTAAAAGGGAAACAATGTGTCCAAGAAAGTGGCCTTGTACTTCAAAGTGTCAATTTCTATTCACTACTGAAATTAAAAGAGTACTTTAGTGTACTTATTAACATGTATCTATCTGACCTAACCACAAATCACCCAATCATCTGTTATCAAGGCAAAA
The DNA here is from genome assembly GCA_010994315.2 of Pisaster ochraceus. NCBI lineage: Eukaryota > Metazoa > Echinodermata > Asteroidea > Forcipulatida > Asteriidae > Pisaster > Pisaster ochraceus. The sequence continues at coordinate 543,607 of CM021533.1, forward strand.
TCCATATATAAAATTTGGTAGGTTGCATTTCACTAAAATAGAAATATACAAAATTTAAAGAAAAGTTCTGCAAAACTGCAATTCTCAATTTTTTTATATATTTTTTTAAATCAATCAATCCAAGCACTCATTGTGCATTGTAGTTTCACAGAGCATCACACACTACTGTTAATTTTCTTAATCCAAGCAAACAAAGAAAACTATGAGATTAGATTTCCCCCTCTGCACATTAAGCAAGGCTCTTTGTATTGATCATGACTTCCATAACAGGCAAATCACAATTTCTATGCGTCATTGCCTTACCACAGGCTGTGTGTTCCCCCAGCATTCCTATACACCAAGAACGTCCCCTACTACTACAAGCCCCTGACTGTATGCATGGCCCCTGAACTCCATGACTCACATCCCCAACTCTTTCCCAAAGCAGGAAGAGTATTGTGTCCAAGTTGAGAGGAAACAGCACAGCAAGCTGTCCCCTCCCCATGGGGTCCTTGTAATCCCGGCCTTGTTCCAGGCACAGAATCAAAACACTGAAGGATTCTGTTAAAGCTACCACCTAAAAGAAACATAGTTTTTCAAAACATAAGCTGTGACATAGAAATCAAATGGAACCTACAGGTTCAACGCATTTGAATTGTCTTTTAGTGTGACACTAGCACAAAGCAATTCTTTGAAACTTTAATTCATACCCTTGTGCTACGGACAAGAATGACTCATCTACATGAACATTCCTGAAAAATGCTTTCTTGGTCTGGGTTCCCCCACTTATTCTAGACCTACAACCTCCCAGATGTTTCAACTCAGGAGGTTTACAGACTCTGTGCATCACCAGAAATACGCACAACTATTATGTTGGGACACAATTCAGACTTTCTCCTTTGGTGACTGTTTTTACTTCTATCAAGAAAATTTGAAAGCACAAGATTTGGAGGAAATCCTGACAAATCCTGACAAATCCAACACCTGAATGGAATGTCTGATTGAAATAAACAAATAGCACTGTAGAGAAGTTCAAAATACTGAACTCCATCTACACCAAAACATTGTAACTCATATTTGACCCCCCCTCTTTTTACAACAGCCCTCTGCCATGTAAATGAAGTACAAAATATCCAAGTCATTTAAAATGGTCACAATATTCGTGACAACACAAGTAGAACATTGCTATCTCAGGGAAATTTTCACTTCAACCAGGAAAGGAAAAAAATTACAAGCTTTGTAGTTGTCATGTGTTGAAACATGGAATCTGAAGATAATGGGCACAGTGTGATCAGCAGTCTGGGATGCACCTGTTGTAAAAGAATCTATTGTTAGACAATAATCTCGCCAGACACCCAGACAATCAAGCCATCCCGGATAAGCCCAGGCATGATGTGGACTTAACAAACAATAGCTTTACAGTTCCCCTCTTATCCTCTCCCACTTGATCAAATACTCTGAAATCTTTAAAGGGAAGGCACAATTTATGGGAACAAAAATCTTATTCTCACGGGTACTGTTTCCTATTTTGCCCCCCAAAATAGGCTATGACAAAAATATACACAGCCCGACCCACAGTTGAATCTGACAACCCTCTTACTTGCATAAGTCTAAATCCCTTTCTCCAAATCATTTTCTCTTTGTTTTACAATGTTTTAGAAAAAGTAAACACAGTTCTTCTTTTTTATGTATTTCTTATCTATCTCAGGTTTGACAACAATTGCTCACTGAGTACCATGTACTTCTATAACACTCCACAATTTAAATGCCCTTGTTGCTTTAAGTTGTCCAAAAAAATAAAAAAATTTAAGTTTTTCAAAGAGTTTGGATTTCATACGACAATACACGAAAGACTTCTTTTCCCCCAAATCTTGTAATGAAAAGATACTTGTGTAAACAGTTTACGTTGTTGTCATAGATACCATCTAATTAGTCATCGTAATTAAAGATGTCTCTGGAGTATTTACAAGTTTGGCTGGGGAGGCCAATCAGATCTTTTCGATGTAGTTGGATGGGAACAGGCCTTCACGATGACCGAATCGTCCACGCCACCATCCGGATTGCTCTGTGTGTGACAGACAAAACGGGATAAAGAACACCATTATCAAGAAAGGGGCAATGAGTTATTGCAATGAGTTACAAACAAAAAAGGGACTATATGAGGTAGTCTACGCACCAGTGGTGTCAGAGTGGGACGTTCGAAACCCAGCCTGGACATTGAGTAGTGGTCTACACCGTCAGAGTTTGGGTTCAAATCCCAGCCTGGACATTCAGTAGTGGTCTACGCCATCAGAGTTTGGGTTCAAATCCCAGCCTGGACATTCAGTAGTGGTCTATGCCATCAGACTCAAGCACCAGTGGTACTAGAGTAAGGGTTCGAATCCCAGCCCGGACATTCTGCATTGGTCTATGACATCAGACTCAAGCACCGATGATGTCAGGGTGGAGGCTCGAATCCCAGCCAGGACATTCATGGCCCCTCTGTTTTTGAGCGAGTGATTTTTCACCACGATTCCTTGGTCTTTCCAGTTTGGATGTTAGATGGCAGGTTCAGTGGACCATGAACTAGAGACAACGCTGCAGATGATGAAACCCACTGAACTGCGATGGACTTATAAAAATGTACTGGGTTCACCATTATATCGAGGAGTGCATCGCCCAGCAACAGTGTGTCTTCGCCAGTGCCCTTAGAGGGGCATTGCCCCCGGTTGGCACACTGATGGCTGGCAGGAAGGCAGTGAAGGCTGTATGGCGAAATGCTACAGACAGTGACAGGGGTGAAGTCAAAAAGAGTTATGCAATTGACCCATTATCCACACGCATTCACACAAACCTTATGGATCAGGTTTGTGGGGTCCTGCTGTTGTTCTATTGTTCCCTTTTCTAAAGAATTCTCCAGTGGGGTTCATGTTGAACAAAGAAAACCTTGTGAGGTAGCATTGTCCTATTGGGTAAATACTCCACATGGGTGCTCCTGTAAGCCCATCTGAGACGAACCCAACTCACCTTCAGTAAGAATCTCAATGATTTCTCCGGGGCCGAACGACAGCTCATCCGTGTCCTGTGCATCATAGGCATACAGCGTCCTGCAGGATACCAGCTTTGGCTTAGGGAGGGGCTTGGGCTTGGGCCTGGCTGGCGGTTGCTTCTTCAGCGTTGCCCTCTTTTTCCTGTGAGAAGAAAATGGAGATGGACCAATGCTTTACTAAATTGAACATCTCATTGTCATCTCACCTTCCAACAGAAAGCTCGTTGGTGGCAGCGAGGGCTCGACAAACGTCCATACATCACCACAAATGAGGAACTACATGTTGAGGTAGTGGCCTAAGCCTTCCCTTGGTCTAGAGGACCAAACCTTGAACCTTAAGGACATTACACTTCAGAGAAATTGCAAGATTAATGTCACGAACTCAATGAGTGAAAATGGCAGTGGGTCTGGGTCTGTCTTATTTGATGCTTGATATGGGGCATAGTGTACCCCCTCATTGTGTCTTCATTGTGTTCTTGGAATCTCAAAAATTCCTTAAAGGATTTTAGGGGGTACTTCTGTACCAGAGGAAAAATAGTGTGTAAAAGTATGGGAACATTTCAGAGGGAAAATTTCACAGAAATATGGTTCTAAATAGTATGAACTTCCTAATCAGCAAGCTTTCAGACTAAAATTGAACAATGATGTTTTTCATCCTCACCAATTCTGTATAACTTTTAAAAAGAACAAAATACTTTATACTCTGACTGCCTTGAATCAATATTAAACATACCCTGACACTCCAGCGTCTGGCGTTTGCAGAAAATCTCGACTGAAGGCGTTAGGAGCGGCCTGCTTAGCCCACTTGTGTGCTCCGTCCTTGGGTAGGGAGGGGTGGACACCACTCATCCGGCGTGAATTCCGTATATTTGGTTCTGCCAAGTTTAAGGTTGTATAAATCAATAATGCAGGTGTCAAATCAAGATAAAATACTTAGCAGTTTTAAGATTTAAAAACTGCTGGCACTTGTACGATTACTGTCTTTGAATAAATATAATGCACAGCTTTTGTAATATTATTGTACACTTACTGTTTCTGAATAAAGATAGGGTAGAGTAGTTGTAAAACTGCTGTGACTGGTATGCTTACTGTTTGTGATTCAACATAAGGTGCAGTAATTGTAGATTAGCCACAATATAGTTACTGTCTTTGGATCAATATAAAAAACTGGTAAAGCAAACTGATGCAAACTAAAATTAATTTTGCTCAAATACTTGTTAAAAAAACAAGAAAATTTTGGCTTAAAGCTCAGCAAAAAGAAAACAAAACGTTGTTGTTGAGCAACAGTTTGGCAACAGTTACAACTTGCTGTTTACAATTCTTATTTTATTCAAGAGATTATTATTCCTTATGACACTTCAAATATAGAGCCCCCTTCATACGTTTATACCTTAAAGTGCTTTAAAAAAAAACATTATGCTAAATCCAAACTGACTTTCTCCCTTAAAATGCAAATAAATCTGGGGGTGGGGAAATTCCAGCAGTCTCTGAAGGGGAAACCGTAATTACGTTTTGACGTGTGACTCACGGCTGACAGGTCCTGAGCAGACGCAGGGAATGTAAGTTGACACGGTGATCAAGGAAACATTATTATGTGCAAACAATTTAGCTTTGTCGATGACGGGTTAGAGATTGGTGTCATCATGACAGTAGAATCAACACTCTGGGGGGACCTGCTTACAGTCCTGGTATCTTCTTGATGAAGTGATGAATCAAATGATATGTGGGGAGGGAAGTTGGGCTAGGAAACGTCCACAACATCGCGATATTGTGTTGTTGTTTTTTTCGTGTTGCTCTTTTAACACAGAAGATAAAAGTTTCACTGCTTTGTACATGAATCTGTCCCAATGAAGTGAACACAGGCAATAGAGGATCTATACATCTCGGAAAATAAATGTGTTATTTCTGTTGAAGTTACTAGGCCAATTTACACAGTCCATGTACGAGACTACATCCAAGTGAAGTTGTTTTGACCTCTTTTGCACCAACATCACACACGGCTATTGGGAGTCAAATTGCACATACAAATTATGGTAAGCGTGTAAACATCTCGTTGCCCAAGATATGCTCTAAACTGTATAACACAGAGGGACATTGACTCCCAACATGGCACAACCAAGATTATTGTGATGGTGACATCGGGTGAATTAATTGGGTCAATAGATACGTATGTCCACATATAAGCAGTTTATAAGAAAATGCTCACAACATAGATCTACATGTATTGTGGCGTGTCATGGCTGTGCAGTCTGAGCCCACTGGACTTAAGCTCTAGTGTTTCTGATCAGGGGAGTGTGGGTTCCAGTCCCGGTTGTGACACTTGTGTCCTTGAGCAAGACACTTAACCATTAGGTCCTGTGTTTTGCGTTATGCACGCAAAAGTACTGAGTTACACTTATCATTAAGAGAAGGGGTTTGCCCCGTTGTTTCTGGCAGTGACAGCTGAATGTGCCGCAGCACCTTGTAAACCAAAACCCAGTTATAAAGTGCTTCATAAATCAATCTCATTTCAAGAAGCTCAATGTCTTCAATATTCTCTTTTTTCAAGCACCTTGAGTACCTTATTGGTAGAAATGTGCACTACATAAAACTCTGGTGTCACTATTATTATTATCACTGTTTTCAAAAACTGTTTACATGTAGTTGCCCTGCAGTGCGACGTACTCACTTGGAAACTAATTCAAAACAATGATGACAAATCTTTGTCCCACTTGGGAGACCGTTGATGACCATTTTCAAACTTTTTAAATTCTCCCTTCAGCTGTTGGATTTTTTATATTTTTTATCAAGTGACAACAGATAGATGACCTCTCTGCCTATGTACTTATCGTACTCAGGGGTGGATTGGCCAATTACCGTCTGCGTGTGTGAAGAGATATTCCAATGTAATTAAAAGAAACTGCCTGAGCCAAGAGTGTAAACATCGCTAAGCAGAAGAGTGACTTGCTGATTTGCTGAGCAAGGAATGTAGTTGGGAACCGGTCAAAACCAACAAACATGGTTTATTAACTGGTAACCTGTTTTCCTGCATGTAGTTTGTAAATACTTCATGCATGATAATTGACTTGTGAAAACAGAAACCCCAGGGGCAAATTTTAGTGAGTGCAAAGGCTGACCAACTAAAAAAAGAGGAAATGGCCGACCACACTTGACTTTGTACGGTGCTAATTCATTTCCTATGGCACAATTGATACAGGGAAAAAAAAAAAGGGAAATCAGTTGAAAGGTTGTTTGTACTCACACAACATGTACATACGATAAAGGCTGTTATGGGTTTTTTAAGGTTATTATTTAACAACAATATAACAGCAGCTTTAAGTTGTTCCCTTACAGCTGTTTACCGGTGAGCAATTAAATGTGTTTCATAAACAATCGGGCAAATTTGATGGTGCATGTGCGCATTCACAATGGATTTGCATTAATGCCGCGTGTTTACTCATCAACTTGCTAGAACCACGGCATCTATGAACTTTGCTTTGTTTTCAGTATGTAGTGATTATGAAATAAAAGACTGTCAGCAGAAAATGCCTGCTTACATGTTTTGCTGTCCCCTGTAAACCAGAAAGAATTGCTTGCCCTTTAAATAGTGTAGTTCCAAGGCATTTACGTTGAGGGATCATTGGGAATGTCCGCCGTGCATGATCACACCAGACTCAAGTTTATGGGGGAAACCATCTATGGTAAGGACCCAACCCATGTCCAAGTACACCCACATTACAGACTGCAGGAAGCTGCACCCTATGAAACAACAGGGTTCATACAAACTTCTCATGATTAACTTCAAGGATATTTCAAGGCCTTTTCCCAGGCCTTCCAGTACACTTTCTTAAGGATTGAAGTGTGTATAGAGCAGATCTGTTTTAAACTGGTTTTATCTTTTTATAATATAAAAGATGCGGATATAAAGTGATGGTTGCGAATGAGCTGTAGATTCCAGTCACTGGTTCCAATCTTTAATTGGACGTGAAAAAAAAAAGGAACAAAAGAATGCATGTAGGTGTTGAGACCCAATAACAGTATGGCACTTTGTGAATGTCAAGCATGCCAGAAACACCAGGGAGAACCCCTTCTCTTTAATGATAGGTGTTATGAGGTCTTGAAAGTGCATCACACAATGCAAGGGACCTACAGCCTTACATCCCATTCATAGGATGTAGGACAAAGCAATTACGGTCAAGTGTCTTGCTGGAGGTCACAAGTGCCATGAAGTGGGACCCTAGTATTTGATAATTAGAAGTGTTTTGGTGTCAGAGGCCATGTCAGGTCATCAATTAGGTTTGATTGAAGCCATTCATAACAAAGACACAATTGAGTCAAACTTTCATGTTTTGAGAAAAATGCTTTTGAAGTTAAACAATTGTTTAAATTATTGTTTCGGAGACTCTTTGACAATTAAACTTTGACATTTTACAAACCATAAAATTAGAGGTCTTAAATCATGCAAATCTGATGTTATTTTTAGCAAAGTAAGTTTAACTATTGAGTAATTAACTGTTTAAAACAAAAGTCTCTTTGTAAATGAAGGTGGCTGCATGAAAACTCAGAAAGGCAGAGCACTCATTTTTGGCACCATGCCAAGTGCTATGTACTTAAATGTAAAACATTGATATTGTGCTTGAGTTATTACAAAACTATGACGTTTCATATCTTGATACTTTGGGAAAATAATGATGTCAATGATAACCTCCAAAATGTGTACAAAACAATGATTTGCCAAAATGGGTCACCGGTATGCTGATCAAATTTACACTGAAAACGCCTCCTGCAATAGAACTCTTCCCAAACTGACACAAAGTGAGAGAGAGAGAAAGAGAGAGAGAGAACTAACGCATGTCATCTCCCGGTCAGTTACTATCGATAACCGCAGTGCACTGCCCTTTGAATATTGACACATCACCAGGGAAGCTGCCTGTGGAAGTGTTTCCTCTGATGACGGCAGTTATGATAACATGGGTTGGTTGAGGATGACACGGCTAAGCTCAAAATACACCACTTTAAGGATTGGCAGGAAGGCTTTCCTTGAACTTCAAAAGTTCGGGATGGACTTTACAAGATTGATTTCATTTTGAACATTTCAGGACTTGATAGGTGTCTTAACACTTTTAAAGGTGGAGGGGGGATCAAGGGACTTGCGTCATTCAAATAAAAATGGTTGCCTGGTTAATTTATTTCTTAAGCATCTAGTGGCAGAGAGCCAGCCACTAGCAATGTATATGAAATTGCATTTTGTTTAACCTTGCTTCAAGGTGTGTTTTAAGAGGGGAGAATAAAGTAGGCAGACGGTCAAGCACA
>CM021533.1:559569-595132 GCA_010994315.2 Pisaster ochraceus
TCTTTCTCTCAGTGGTCATTAATGTTTGGAGTTATTACCAAAGGTACACCCTCTCTTTAAAAGCACCAGACTCAAGCTCTGGAGCTTCTGATCAACAGAGAGTGGGTTAAAGATATTGACACTTATATCCTTAAGCAAGACACTTAATTATTATTGCATCGTCCTTCGGATGGGACGCTGCTGAATGCGCTGCATCACCTTGTAAACCCTTATACGGTGCTACATAAATTGGTCTTATAGTTTAAAAAAAAACTTTTAAAAACCTGTCTTAAAATATTCTTTAAACTTGGTGATAAAAGAAGCTGTAACTAAAGTTTAAATTTAGGTTTTGGACAATGTGTACCATTATTGGTATCTTTGAAAAATTGCCTGACAAGTAATCAACACCCCAAATGTAACACATACTGTGACCTCTTGTAGTTAACAATAGTTTCAATTAACACAAATTATTTCTGAATTACTGAAGCTTAAACTTACTCTGATTTTCGTTGACGCTGTCGTTGGCCTTTTCTTTTCAGATACCCCTAGTTTCTCTGGAAACAGACTTTGTATAAAAGGGCTATGGAAAAAAACATAATTTTAATAATAACAACAGCCAAAAATGAAGTATGCTTTTTTGTTGTTGAAAAGTACAATCTACTAAAAGAAACAAAAACCCAGACTTACTGATCGCTGGACTGCATCAGCTCAATGAGGTCAGGGAACAGAACATCCCGATTCCGTTCACAGAAACCGTTAACAGTGTACGTCACCTGAAATAAGTTAATCATCAACGGAGCAGATTAGGGTTTTTTTGCGGTTTCATCGAAGGCAAAGTTCCTCTATTTCAAAGAAAAACTGAATCGTCCTCTTGACAATTTCGACCTAAAATACTGGATTGCCAGTTGACCCTTTTCATGATGTGCAGGTCCATTCTGCCATTCTGGGAGTCAAAGTGTGTGCAAAGAAATTGACTTCCAAAATGGCAGACATGGTGGACAAGCAATGTGCAGAGGACTGTTCCATGTAGTGCAAGGGTCAACAGAAGGTTTTTTCCCACTAGATACCTTATAATTGACATCATCAACTTCTGTTGTTTGAAGTCAAACGCAAGATGTTTCAGGGAACCAGTCACAATCCATACACTTCACATGGTGTTTTGGTTGGTAGTTGTGAACTCTACTGTGGCATGTTGTGGCTGAGAGGTCTAACACATCACAAAGCACTAACACTGATCTTAAGAGCGAATCATTCTTAATAATTGCTAAGCAAAGTGCGATGTCACAATCTCTATGGTAATATTGACAACTTATCTTAAGATGAATTTTAGTGCTTTGAGAAATCCCCAGAGTTCTGATGGCCTAGTCGTCGGAGTGTGGGTATCGAATCCTGGTTGTGACACTTGTGTTTTTGAGCACTTAACAATCAATTGCTTCTCTTAACCCAGGTGTATAAAATGGAACCACCCGTGAGGGCTGAGGTGATATCATTTTGGGTTAACCTCTCAGTAAAAGCAGCTTGAGGTTCCATGTTCCCCAGGTAGCTAAGAGTACAGGACTCAAGCTCTTGTGTTTCTGATCAGTGGAGTGTGGGTTCGAGTCCCAGCCGTGGCACTTGTGTCCTTGAGCAAGATACTTAACCACAACAGACCGATTGCGGGACCAATGTTAACATGTTATCACGTGACGTATAGTGGGTGCTACGTCATCGCAGCTGATGGCAAAGACGTGCAAAGACTATGCTGTGACCATTAATACACCAAGAGTTGGCTTTATTTTTATTTGTAGTAAATAATAACACAGTTACTAAGCCCTTGTATTAAAGTTGAATGTTGTGACATTGATATAAATCCCATTACTACATAAAAAAATTACTGGTATTCAAGCACAGAGGGGTTTATTTTGAGTTATGCACTACCAGTGTCGGCTACGTTGCTTTAGCCACCCCGCCCATATATGCATGGAGGAGTCCAAACTGCGATATAGCCACCCAGTCTTTTGCTTGGAATGTAAATCACTGTAGTAAAAGAAGATCGCGTGGGAAAGGTGAGAGTTTAGCCTTGCAGAATTTCAAAGACAAAGGAATCATGTGTTTTGGAAAGCCTTATCTTTTGGATGATTTCAGCTCAAAAATATTGTGACTTTCTTGTACTAAAAAGCATTTGATCGCAATCGTCCGTGTAAGCACATCGTAAATGTAATGTTCGTTCCTTGTAGAATTTAGAAGACTTGCTGGAACCTGTGTCCTTTCTGACTTTTTCAGCCACTCTGGCATGTTACAGATTCTGAAATATTCTTCACATACCGATATTTCAAGATAAAAAAGTCTTGATTAAAACAAATGCAACAATCATCATGTACATGAACTTTACAACAACGGGACTTTCCTATGGAGGAGTTTGTCAAATAAAAAGAAACACTTATAGAGGAAAAATAGGGATAACCCCAGTGTTTCTGGTTCACATAGCAATTGCAAGCACCCTTGTGTACAGGTTTCCTCAGGCTTGCGAGCTACAGTGATTTAGTTCACTTACGAGGCATCCTTGGTTTCATTACCAGAAATATATAATAATAAAAATAGGTATGCCTCATGAACAGGGATATAGTTGTAAAGTACCTTGATCTATTTACTCAGATATGTGCGCTATATAAGAACCAATAAATAATCAGCAAGTTTTGTTTTGTTTTGTTGTTGTTGTTGTTGTTGTTGTTTTGTTTTTTGTTTTTTCATTTTTTTTGGGGGGGGGTCCCAAGTAACTTTAAGCCATTAGCAGCACTTTGAAACTGACTGTGGTGGGAACCAATGTGAAAACCCCATGATAAATCTGAATGGAAGATTACTGTGACCAACTTCCTTGCATCTGAACAATAACTATAACAATTGTTTGTTTGTTGGTGTTTTTTTTTTTAAACACTGCAACCTCAAGCTTGTATTTCATTCACCTTGCCAGCGTAATGGTGTACTATGAAGCCGTTGCTGGTACCCTGGAAATGCTGATGGGTACCAACTGCTCCGTTCAGTTTCTGTAGCAGCTTCTCATCAGCACCCTCGCCCTTTGCATGCATTGTAGCGCAGATGTCATCCAGAATACTCATTATACCTGGTGGAGACTGCAGGAAAATAATTATATTTAATCGCTATCTCAATTGGTCTTGGGCTGGTACAAGATTGTAAGAAACTAACAATAGATATTTGACAGCATGATGATTGACAACAGCATGGCGCATCTGTTGTGGAGATTGCAGGAAAATATCAATATTTAATCGATATGTTAATTGGTCTAATGTTTAAGTAATAAACCACAGGGGAACAAAGTTGGTCTGAAGATGGTAAAAAATGGCAAGAAAGTAACACTAGTTAATCGATACATGAGCACCATCAATATAAAAAACTTTAATTCAAAAGATGCGTAGTATCAAACTGCACAGAGTGTTTGACAAGGTTCTTACTTTCTTCTCCTCTATCAGGTCACACACGATCTTGTTGTTGAAATAGTCAATAGGGTTCCACTTGATTCCCTCATTCACATACTCTTCCTGTGTGTGGTAATCAATCAATTGGGGGTTATCACATGAGAGGCAAGGTACCAGACCTACAAAAGATGGTGTGGACAGTTGTGCTGAAGATTCGATGCTGAAGGCTCTTACTGTTGTAAAAAGCTTTAGCACGAGATAAAGCAGGTGTGGGAAAAGATCCTATACTTTTGTTTCTTTTTGATAATCATATATCAAATAATAAACTACAAGGGTGTATTTAAAATAAAAAAATTGCATCCCCTTAAGTTGATCCCCTGGCTGCCGCTTCCAAGGTTGTATCGTAAACTTGGGTGTGATCCCCGGCTACACATGTTATATGGCTTCTGACTGGCATATTACGCCAGGACGTTAATCCGGAGGTTCTTGGTTTAAGGCCTGCTCCAGTGTTCAAACCTAAATTGTTTGATAATCAAACAGACAAGAAAGATTCCATTCCGAGTTATGCCAAAGTCACCCATTTTTTTGTAGCATTAGTTTTGAGGATCTTCAGGAGAGACAGATTGCTAGCTTTAGTTACAGTCCCCTAATAAGTGACATACATTGCCATGGGATAATAATAATACTAATTGTGTTGTGGCCGAGTGGTTAAGAGCACCAGACTCAAGCTCTGGTGTTTCTGATCAGCAGATTGTGGGTTCGAGTCCCGTTCGTGAGACTGTGTTCTTGAGCAAGTTACTTCAACATAAATGCTTTGTCCTTTGAAAGGACATTAGGCATGTTAGGAGTAGGGATTAAGTTGATGTTTCTGGTTCACAAGCATCCTTGTCTACAGGTTTCCTCAGGCTTGCCAGCTACAATGATTAAGTTTACTTATGAGGCATCTTTGGTTTCATTATCAGAAATAGGCAATAATAATAACATTAATTACAGTAGTAAAAGGAAGTCATGACAGACTCTCTACACTGGATATCACAATGCTTTACATAAGAACAGAAAATGAAAGTACTAGGGAAGACAATTTCCATGCAGCAAGTGTATGACCATGTAGCCACAAGTTCCCATAGGAAGTAATGATTCAAGATGTTATCAAAACCCAGTCTGAAATGAATTAAAAACTGAACAGAAATATTTGTTTGCTTTTGACCAAACTATAGTTTACACACAAAGACTTGGTTGAAAACATTCAGTACAGTGCAGAAAAGAACAACAAAAGGCATACCTGCTCTGCCTTTAGAGTGAGCTCGATGAAGATCTGCTGCAGTTTCTCGTTGACGAAGTTGATGCAGAACTGTTCAAAGCCGTTCTCCTGGAAGATCTCAAAGCCGTAGATGTCCAGAACACCGATGTTAATTTCCTCTCGGTCCTTCTGCATGGCCTGATTGATAGACTACAGGGTGATAGGAAAAGACACAAGAGGACGTCTGAGTAATGAAGATGGAGGAGGTTTAATGCACTTTGTCCGATTGCTGATAAGATGAATTTACTCTTGACCATTCAATGTTGGTTAGGTGGAGTCTTCCATGCCTTTGACTACAGTTCGAATCTCAGACTAGAGGATTGGGTTTTCAGTCCCTACCTGGTTGTGTGGGTTTTCCCTTTTTGGTGTTTCCATTACACATCTAAAACTGACATCATTTTCTCTACACAGGTATCTTCAACTCTACAGGTTACAGTGCTATAGCCGCGTTTGAGGATCTCTTGGTTTCATTACCAGAAATATATAAAGTCAACTCTCCGTATAAAGTGAACTGTTGTAAAGAGGTTATACTTATAAAAAGAGTATATCATAAAGTCCCCTTATAACAACGCTCCTGTTATAAAGAGATAATCTGGCCATTCCCAGCAGACTTGTTATAATAAGATTTGACTGTAATACATGTACTGTTCAAGAGTCATTTGATGAGTCCAAAGAAGCAAGTGTACAGGTGCTTAAGGTTGGTACTGCAGTACATAATGATTGTTGGAGTAAAAGAAAGTGATATGGTGAAAAAGAAGTCCACAAGATTGTACTGGAATGTTGTCTCACCTCCACTAGAAAGTCAAAGACCCTCGTGTGGACAGCTTTGGCCAGGGCATCTCTAGTATATGCCGCCTGCTCCGTGTTTAAGGTCACCTTGATGGATTCTGACTGTCCTCCCCATTTGCTGTCCATCTGACGGCTGATGAGCTTGGAGCGAAGCAACTCCCGGTCAATGCCGAAGAGATGGGCTGGGAAGTCCAGGACTGCATTAAGGAAAAAGTAGACAGAAAGTAACTATTTCTAGTAACAGGTACAACCATGTTTAAATCTGTTTTGGGGAGGAGTGTTGGCTCTGAAAAGAGCTGTTGGTATTGTCTTGACGTTTCAAACAAGCCTTCAGAACCATTTTGGGCACTGTACACACAAGTCAATGGGATTCATTATGAGGCTGTCTTCCAAAACAGTCTTGTGCTTCTTTTTAGAACTGGGCTTCGAAAATAAGATGTTGCAAATATGGATAAATGCATGCAATAAAACGAAAATGCAAAAAACACCACACCACTTGCCTAAACAGAAGAGTAAACTACCCCTGAACCTATTAGTTTTAATCTACAGGAATTTAAGATTAGACACAAAACACATACCAATCAAACACAAATTGCACAAAAAGTATTGTGACAAACTATCAAACAAATGTGACTTTTGAAACTTTTTTTAAAGTGCCAAGTTCATATTGATGTTCAATTTTGTTCACTTATTCAAACTGTCCAGGGGCAGAAAAGTCCACTCTTTCACATTGTCCTCACAAACAACAATTATTTCTGGCACCAAAATGAACTGATGCCACCACACCATTCCACATGTACCATGTAGGGAAACAACTACTTAAATTGTAAGTGTTGAGTAAAAACAAAAACATCTTAACAACAACTGCAGTATGGAATCTCTGTAGATGTGAGACTAATGTGCCAAGTTTAACAGGATGTTACATATCAGGTAAGTAACAACTGGACAAATCCCCACTCGCATAATGATGAAGATTTCCAGTTCGATTGTTTGATGTGCATTATTAACTAATATGCACCATCACTGGGAAAGTAATGTGATCTAACCTTCAGAAAAGCTGTTCTGAAAGTAAAACTTGGATCCTTTTGCAATATTTTGTTCATTAAATCAGATTAGCAACAATACATAGGATTTATGTGAAAAGAACTATCATCTAATTGTGTTTTTTTGTGCTGGTATAATGTTGATGTTAATACTTGATTAACATTACAGAGCACCATCACCCCACCCTCACTCCCTCCGTATCCATCAGAACCATAGTAGCAATAGTAACTGCAATATTAGATTTGGCAGGATTTATTGTAGTTGAAGTTTTAGGGTTAACAGTAAGGAACAGACCCCATTTCATTAAGCATGTAGACACACAAACTTGCTAAGCACAGGAAAATCTTGCTTAGCAGAAACAGGTTACCAACCAACATTCCATAAAGCTTACATTTTTTGCCACTGGTACCCAGCTCATTTCTTGCTAAGTAAAGAAATTTGCTACACAGAATTTTCTGCTTAACAGCTTTAAGAAATTGGGCCCTCTTCAGAATAACCAATGTTTAATAAGTTCCCAAACTTTCAATTTCCAGAATTACTGACAGACTAATTCCATATTCTCACTGACCGACAAATCCAACAGGGACAAAGTGATGCCTCAAATCAAGCAGGTATTTTAGATTACTGCTCTCCCAGCTCAATCAGGGCCCAATATCACACAGCTGTTTAGGCAGAAAATTTGCTTAACAGTTTTCTGCTAAGCAAACGTTTGCAGGATACCAGCAACATGGTACTTTGGCTGGTAACCTTAATCTGGTAAGCATTATGGTGTTGTGCTTAGCTACTTTGTGTGCTTAAGCAGCTCTATGAAATTGGGTCCAGAACATAAATGGCTTTACCAGGCTCCCAACCACAGTTTCTAACATGTCTAAGGACATCACCCAACCAGACAGTGAAACTTTGAGGGAAATTATCAAACAGACAAACCATTGTAAAATATCTTGTTCTATCTACTGTCAGACTGAGTTCCTCTTTAAAGACAACAGGTTGATTGATGACAACGGAACAGAACCAACAAAATTGAAAATTAGGTTTTCACTTATTTCCTACAACCACCCCGCCCCCAAAATCCAAAAGAAGTCAACATTGTTTACGCATTTGGTTACTCTACCTTGCCCCTAAAGGCACAAACTGCTAGACTCCAAACATGCAACAGCTGGACAGTCTGACTCGGGGAAATGTGTGCGAACAAGACAGGGAAAAAAGAATACAGTTTCATGCACATTTCTTTAAAAGTACTTACCTTTTGAGCTGTCTAGTAGTACATGGAACAAATATAACACTACTTTAACCAATGCTTTATTTTATGTGTTATTTATTTATTATTGTGGAGGGGGAGGGGGGTGTTGGAAACTCATCAATTTGCAGTGAGACAATAATTCACTTTGCAATAAAAGTATCGCTTCAATGTCCATTTTTCTTTATTCCAAGCAAACACTAGTAAAACATACATGTATTCGTGGCCGGGGAGTTTATCAGTCACATGCACATAGCTAATCATTCATTAGGTGTTAACTTGCCCTGTGCAAGTTTTGATGCCTTGTGGGCGTATCCATGTTAATGTACAAAACTATGCAAAAATTTGACATTTTTAATGGCTGTGGCACAGCTATTTGCATATCTGTACTTTTTATTTATTGTTAAAAATAAATTTAATGCATTACTGAAGAACACATTTAAACTTGTTCAATAATGTTTGCACTTGTCCAGGGGTAACGCAAACCCCATACACACGTCCGTTAATTTCATAATGGGCATAAGCTCTATGAGAAGTGACCCCTTGCCACGCTTGCATGCGCATAACACGCAGTGACTGTGCCATGTTCATCATTTCGGGAGTCAACGGGAAAGCGTGTAAACTCCACGCCACCTAAACTACACTAAACTGTTCGACACACACGGATATTAAACTCCCAAAAATGGTGCAACCAAGATCATTGTGATGATGACATCAGGTGATCTCGGTCAACTGACCACTTGCACAATGCAGAGCGCACCTCCGCACAATGCGTGTCTACTATTTCCACCATTTTGGGAGTCAATTTCTTCATGTACACTTTGACTTCACCAAATGGCATACGGGATAAGGCGTTGTGCAATGGGTCTATACAGAGCTTCACACATCACCGCAAGAGTAAAAACCCCAAAGCATACTCAACCAAAGTGATAGTAAACTCACAATCGTCCTCAGCAACGACAGCATAGTTCCCTTGCTCACTGAACTGAATGTTTCCTAGATGAAGAATAGCAGCTACACAGTTTAGGACATTGAGCTGGTCCTCTTCAGATATACCGATGACTGACATCGCACTCTGTGTAGTACAAATATAGAAAGAAAAGATATAATGATCAACAACGCACTTTAAGTATTACAAAGAAAGAAACAAATTAAAGAGTCAATATATCCAACTCTAGCAGTGCAATGTATAAATAACGTGTAACGCAGTGCATTTTTATCTACATCTCACATACTTTATTTCAGAAAGTGCAATGACTGCAGTCAAGCTATACACAAGTTCAAAACTGACTTCCCAAACTTTATTTTGGGTCACAACTTAATCTTTCACAAATCCGTGAACATTTATATTGTCCATCTTACCTTTGTTGGCACACCCTACAAGTCAAAATTACATGTAGTTAAAAATTGCAAAAGTAAAGACTAAAGTAAACACCGATACCCCCCCCCAGCCCCCCTCCCCCTTAAGACAACTCTCATCCGAACCTCCTTCCATTCCCCAAACTACACATTAAAGCTTTGGATGCAGATTAAATAAAGTATTTGTAGAAACCGATGCTCAGAGCCAAAATAATATAATATATAGCACATTTTACAATAACCTATCAATGCGCTTTGCATTTTACATGAGCCATTAATATTGAATTATGATATTTTCAAACTCACCATTGTATCACCAAACTCCTGTTTATCATTCAAACCATCTACTTTGTATGTACCACTCTGATTAAGGTAGTAGTAGTAGTCCGGATTAGTCAGACCAAAACTCTCTATTAAAAAACATTGCAGGAAAACAAAACAAAAAATGTTATGAAAGTTCGCCCCAAAACAATGCAAAAAGGCCTCTTGGTAAGGGGCTACAAGAAGAAAAAAAATATTAAAAATGAAAATAACTCAAGGTGAGCCATAGTTTGGAATTGATATTCCTCTTAAAACAGTCTAGATTGTAGGATAAAGGGAAACAGGCAAGGAGTTCCAAAGAGATGCAGAACATGGAATAAAGCTGTTGGAATGGTTCTATTGAATGGTGACACATACATGTACATGTACACTGCGACCAGCCACACTTATGGTTCAACAAGTATACTTTTAGAAAAACCAAGTTTTTATATAATGGGAAAGTGAAGAAAAAGCACTTATGGGTGAGATTTAAATACATTTTGATGACTAAAAAAGTTACTCTCAGAGGCAAGAATGAGATTGGATGAGCAATGAGTGTAAAAAGGCTTGCGGGTCTCTCAGATGTTACAAATTCAGGAGGTTTACAGACCGTATGCATCACCAGAAATACAAAACTACAGGTTTGGACACAATAAGAGTATTTGATTTCTGTCTTAGGTGACAGCTTTAATTACATCTCTCAAAAAATCTCAAAGGCTGTAGAAGATTTTGAGCACATCCTGAAATCCAAAAAATTCTTGAAAAATAACATGCCAGCAAAGTTTCTACTGCGAGTTTGGTTTCAACATTTCAACTAACACAGAATTAACACGTGTTTGTTCATTTGATTAGTTCCAGTGGAGATGGATCTTGAAACACAAGGGGGGCAATTGCATCAGAGGGCCCTTGGTCTTGGCCTTGGTGCCCATTGACTTATTCAAAGAAAAATTGTCAAGTTTCTAAGAAAGACTCCCTCCATCTCAGTACAGTTTGTCACATGACTCTCTGATGATAAGGTTTAAAGGTCTGAGTCAAAACATTTTCAAGAAGAGCGAACAATTTTTTTTTAAAGGGATCTTGTAGTTCTTTAAACTCTTTGTAACCTACGTTTCATTTCATCATCTGCTCCGCACAGCACCTGGTAGAAGATGTGGAAGTTGCGCTCGCTGACTTTCTGCGTAATGACACGGGACTTCTCCAGCAGGAAGTTGGAGATCTTCCCTCCGTCCGGCTCACCTCCCCGGCTGAACTGTATTTCCACATACTTTCCCTATTAGCAATAGGGATCAGAATCTTATTTTCAAAGAATAATAAGGAAACTGAGCATAAAAAACAATTTTACTTACCAGAATGAGTTAACCAGCAAAAAAAACAATGTTATTATGTACCAATTGTGACTGCTTTCCTGCTCATTTTTTGATTAGCAAGAAATTTTAAAATAAAATTTCTATGTAATCGGGAAAGTACAAGAAACAAGAAACATGTGTATAAATTGTTTTGTTATCAAGTTTCAATGTTTAACCTTCGTTAAACACTCCCAGTATTGTGAACAAATACAACTAAAACACTGCTTTATTATATCGCACATTTTTTAACACTGTATTACCAAACCACTGTGTTTCCAAATAAACACAAACTCTAACAATGCTGATTAACTATCGTTTTGCTGATACTGCAAAATGGTTACAGGGAAATTGTATGTATTAAAAATATACACTGTACACTGGAGTAAATATACCACCTAAAACTAAACCTTTCATTTTGAAGCTGATGACAGCTAAGACAATGTAACATGTGGTATCGGCATGTCATTCAGAAGAATAGGCAATTTACAATATGTACACAAGGTACATGGACATAAAGCCACCCTCAATATTGGAATTAACTTGAAAAAATGCTTTTGGAGTAGAACGCGAAGAGCTACAAAGTGTGCAGTTGCCACGCTGTAAACTGACACCGTCATAACTGCACAAATAAACAATGTGCAAAAGGAAATATGTGTAAACTGCATAAATGTAACAAATTGTGTACTTTCTGTTTTAAAGTATAAGGCAAATCGTTGTCAACAATGAACATTGTACATGTACACCACGTTTAACGCAGACATTTCACAGTTTCAGGTGACAACAGGGATGACATTTGACGAATGTCAACAGTTCCTGAAAATGGCTTTCTGACCTGGGTTTCCCTGGATCTAGAACCAGAACCTCCCAGATGTTACAATTCAGGATGTTGACAGACTCTGTGCATCACCTGACCGCTTTACTTACTCCGAAAATTTAAAGGCTCAAAAATTCTTTGAGCAAAACCCTGAAATTCAGAAGAAATCCTGATACATCACATGCCTAGTGATATAAGCAGTCAGAATCTTATAAATTTCTGCTTCAAAACATATCATTGTGATCATTATGCGCTGTCCTCGTTGTGCTGAGCGCTGTACCTTGGTTATAACAGGTTTAATTTGTTTATGAGCTTGAAAACTAGAGGAGGGATTCACTTTTCATTCTGTCAAGTGAAACTTATTTGTTTACAGGTTTTTACACAGTCAGGGACTGTCAGGGTTGGGTCAGGACGTGTGCTGTTACTCATCATATCTGTAGTGCTGGGCGTTGTTTCAGCTTATTGAAACAGTTCCCCAAAGGCCAACAACATCAACACGGGAGTGTTTGGCAGTAACAGTGATGTGGCAAATCCTTAAGTGTACAATCCTTAATGAAAAAGCAACTTTTTTTTAGTTCATATAAAAACACTACAGTACAATTACCTTTGCATACATGGCACAGCCAATCATTGTCTTTTCTGTCAGTATTTTTCACTTAAATTAAATCAGATTAATGGGAAAAGAGGCAACAAAAAGATGAAAACTTAAAATCTCTGAGAATAAAAATTTGCAACAAGCCATCTGTCCCATTTAAACTAAATTTTGTCTTCATTTTGCATTCTTATCAGCTTTTGACTTACGAATCGGCTGGAGTTGTTGTTACGGACGGTCTTTGCATTCCCGAACGCTTCAAGTAGCGGATTGGATTGAATGATGATGTCCTTGACGTGTTGTACTTTGTCGCCTCCCCCAGACACCTTAGCGATGTAACCCATGATGTACTTGGCAGCTACAGTCTTACCAGCTCCACTCTCACCACTGTGGAGAAAGGTAACATGTACATTACAGAGACTGGCACAGGATTGTATTTTGTAACTGGTAAGCTGATTTATGTACAGTACACAGGGGGCGTTTAACCTACGAGACTAATGGCATGGCAACCTAGGACAAGGTAAAGCAGAAAACTATTTTCATGGTGTGAGTGTAGAAGGTCTTTCACTCGTCGTCCCTCTGTACACACCTTCACTCAAAGCACCCGCTTTGCCACATCTTCACACCCCTATGAAAAAAAAGAGCCAACAAACCTGAACTCCGCAAACTACCGGTTGTCGAGATTAGACATTATGTAGTATGAGTTGAAGTCAGCCAATTTAGCCGACGGTCGCAATGCTATTTTTCTACCAGCTCTGTCTGAAGACTGTTCATGAAGATGTAATTTCAGATAATGATAATGCGTGGACCACACGCATTACACGTATGACATATAACATTGTTTTAGGTTGGACAGTCGATATTAGCTCCCCCTGATACTGGAATTTGACAAAATTGTTGCCGAGGCCTTGCCTGGGAAACTAGATTGTCAACTTCAAATAAACTAGGGGAGCTAAACTGCTAATAAAAACCATGTTATATAACTCCCACATACTGTACATGTAGATCCTTGTCATTTGTTTCAGTGGAATACGCGCCATGTCTTCCTTTATTTTTCAAAAATAGTTTCTGCACAAAATTTCTGCAATAATTCCTACCCAAAATTTGGACCGTCTTTTCTTCCTCTGATGTGATGATCTAAAAATCCTACCTGATAATCACGCACTGGTTTTCATACTCAATCAGCATGTTCCTGTACATGTTGTCCGTCAAAGCGTAGACATGAGGCGGGTTCTCATAGGAGGCCTGGGGATGATCAATCAAAGAAGACACTACACTTGGGGATCAGGGAGTCTTACTGGTAGCTTGCCCTACCTTTCACCTTTGTGGACCGCAGTTCAAATCCCACCTTAAATGAGTATTCTATGTGTATGTAGGTTGGCCTTTCAGTCTTGTTTTTGTGGGTTTTTTTTTTTTTTTTTTTTTTCCTCCCACATCTAGAACTGACTATTTCTCTATCATCTTACCATACACAAGCCTAGAATTACACCAAGCCCACACAGGCCATGCCCTCTGTTGCCCTGATCTTGGCCTTGGTGCCCCTTCAAAAGTTTCCCATAGACTCTTAAGTTTTTCCCAACGGAAGTGCCCTTTGCAAAATGAAAATGGCCTTGCCCCTTCAAAGATGAATACCCAGGTCTTGTATACAGGCATCTTAAGGCCAACGGGTTACAGCACTAGTGGCTTCCAAGGGTCCTGTGGGTTCATTTGACAAAGAGTCAAACCAAAATTGTACCGCAATTTTCAAATTCTTTCAAGAATGCCATCTACTACAACCAGACATACTCAAATCACTAAATAAAGACTATTTTATAGTTAATACTTTACTTGACCCCAAACCAAATGCAATGTAAAATGAGTTGATAAGATCAAAGATTTGCACCACTAAGAAATTCAGTCGCACAATGCAACATGTACTTGACTATTTAAATTTGTAAAGTCACAATTACACTGCAAATCCATCAAACCGATTATGGAAGATGGGCGAGATACAAGACACTCTTGCAAGGGGTTCTAAACACATTTCGGACCCGAGAGCAGATTGTTAGAACTTGAGACTTTACACTTTCGGTTTGCATGTCTCTTTTCAATGTTTACAATGACATTGTGCACCTACCGCGCCTTGGTACATGTCTAGTTCCTTGTCAGTGAAGTATGGCATCTGCTTGAACGGATTGATGGAGATGAGCACAGGGCCAATGTAGGTCTGAATAAAAGACAAACACTGCTAAGGAAACTTAGGGTCGAGTAAAAACATCATGAACAAATAGCATAGACTCACTTACATGTAGATTAAACAAAACAGTTGAGGGATGGATGGTCTTGATCAAAAATAGAGACCCGGTCTAAAATCATTCACTTTAAAAACATATATTTGTCTTCAAATTGATTTCCTGCTATAAAGAAAGAGGCCATCATTGGTAATTGTCAAAGAACAGTATTCCCACTTGATGTAACCAAATATACACAACAACATGAAGTAATAAACCTTTGACAGTTTAAGCTTAATCGGAGTCACAAGAAAACAGTGAGAAAAAAAAACTTTTTTTTTTTCACTGTTTACAAACATGGGGTTTTGGACTTGGCAGATCAAAACTAAAAAATTCACTAATTTCTCAAAAACTAAGGCGAATCATGCAAAAAAATACCATACAAAGGAAAGTTGTCCACATGACCAGCTTAATTTAAATGCAAATATTATGTGAACATCAAATTTTCAACTTTCGTTGTAAGATTAGTCGTTTAGTGTTATCTACTGTCTACCTGTATCTTTTTAGTTACATTTTGATAAAAAAATCAAACTTTTACCAGTTATTCCATACCAAAATAAAGCACCTTTTGCGTATTTTAACCCTGTTTAAAAAAACAAACTTGACATTTGCTGCATTGGCACAACTGAAAGTGGTCTACAGTTCAACCATGATCCTTTCTCTAATATATGGCATGTGTGGTTGGACTAATGATTGGAATGGTTTTGTTGGCTTAATGACTGCAAAGATTTGGCCCCGGGGTGCAAGTCCCTTGCCAAAAAGGATACATAAATCCAGTCATCGAGGAAGCGTTTCTTTAGATTTTCTACGATCGAGGATTCTTGGATCTTGGTCAACAGTACCATGTCCTCCACTCCGCTCTGCTTCTTTGTGTTACTCTGCCAATGGTACGCCTGCAACAAACAAAACAAATGTTTCCATGTTAAAGCTAGAGTCATAGATTGTTTTTTTGTCAATGTAATGCTGTTTAATTAGCAAAATTATCAAGAAAGATACAATAAAAGTGACAAGTGATAGGTTCAGCTGAATACAGTGTCTACTTGTTGAGGTTCAGCAAAAACTTGTCACAATATTTTCACAAGAACATCGCACCAATCCATTATCAGTGAGTGCCGAGTGCCAAACTGCGTCTCTGGCCAGAACATTCATGAACCAACACAAACCCCGACAAATCTGAGAAATGATAAATCGTTTCTCAGATTCCAATGTTTTTTGTTGATTTCTAATCAACCGGGGCATTTCAGAAAAAATAATTACTGCTTACTACCATTACCATCTTTATGTACCGGTAAGCTTTCAGATGGAGTTTACACAACTTTTTTTTCCCAAGGGTCATATTACCAAAGTATGATTGTTCCTCTAACATTCTTTCTTGAGACTAAGTTTTGGGGCTTAAACATGTTAAAAGTAGAGTTGGGGATTCTGAAGGATTGGTACTGGGGTAAACTTTAAAAGTGAACTTTCAGACAAACTCATCAATATTTGGCATGTTTGGTGAGAAATGGCCATCAAATTTTAGACTGGACTGTAGCTCCGAGGCCGGTGAATGTATGTAGCATTGGGTCAGTAAACTCATGACTGGATAAAGTCTGCTGGTTGTTTTTTTTCTCTATACAGCATGTTTGTATTTATGCAAAGCTTGCACAAATTTCCACAAGCCTGCTTAATTCTGGTTCAGTAAAGCTTTTGGAGCTACAAGCCCTGTTGTCTTATATAAATAGATTTTGGTTGAAGCCCTGTAGGCCTACAATTGTTGTATTTTTAAAGATGAATCTTCCTGCTTTATGAAATCAATACATGGAAACTACACAAACACAGCTGAATTCCATGTATCCCCATTGTGTACATACATGTACATTCGATGGATTCCATTCAATTTAAGTTGCAAAGTGATTCTGACAGCCTTTCTGGAATTCCACCAGCAATTTTTCAAACACTACTCTAGTTTGATTTGATTACTGACACAATTTCCATTTGATAACAATAATTAGTTCATATGGCATTTTACAATAACATAGGCCTATCTGTTCACTTTGTGCCCTGGTCGCTGGGCAAATATTAACATTCCTGTAATCTTTCTCAGCTCAATGGGGAGTGCACAGCCCCGGGCTTCCGTGGCGCTCCATGGCTTTTTCAAACACAACATACAATGTACTAATGTAGAGCCTCTCCCCACGCAGGTACCCATTTATACCCCCTGGGTGAAGAAAAGCAATTATGACCAGGACTCAACCCCCCCCCCCCCCCCCCCCCCCCCCCCACTGATGCACTAATCCACTTGGCCATGACATGCTACGGTTTCATACAGCGTCAAAGAAAGTTCAGAACTCTAAATGACAACATACAACGACACTTTCTATCAACTCTTTGACCAGTAACTGTTTGTATTCTACAGAAATGCATACATCAAAATAAATCAGAACTGTTCAAATACAACTTGTCATTGTCAATAGGCAAAAGGAATTATTTACAAGTTTAATCTATTGACACTTTGGGTTTACACTTGGCAATGTAAGCCAATACTTTAATAAGTAAACACTCGCAACAGTGATCACACCACTCTAGGATATGCGGATATAATTTTGTCGGAGTCTGACTCTGATGACCAAGTCTGCTCCCAGTATTGCTTATCTGATAGCATATTGCTAAATTCATCAGCCCAACAAGGAAGTGGAACAGGTTTCTTTTTTCAAGAAACTTTCTGTGCTTGTTGCTGTTTAGGTTTGTTGATTTTTTCTTGCAAACAAAGAGCCATTCCGTAGTCCATGATGTACAATTCAACTGCATGAAACTTAGTCTTTTGCTGGCAAATTGTATTTGGACATCAGCATTTGGTTCTCGTATACATGTAGCCCAGTGTACATCCTTTAGCTAATTTGCTAAAAGATCAAGATGCTATACAACATTTTTACATTTTATCTCCCTCTTAACAGTGCCCACTGGACAAGGAATAAAAACACCTAAAGGACCTGTTAAAAAACACTCCATGAGGTCAAGCTGGCTGTTGGAAAACATAGTGATACATTAAAGTGAAAAAGCTGGCAGACAAGCATTGGCTAATGACTTGTATCTAACTGGTCAGAATACTGGCTAGTCACAAAAAGAAGTTAAAGGCAAACCCTGTATGGTCCCTGTTCATCTGGAATACACATTAGACCATTCCTCAAACTTTCTCAACTCCATGGGGAGCATACACAATTGTACACCCCCAAGCTGCTTAAATTAGCACTAAGGGGTTTAACCCAAAACAGTACTGTCTCAGCCCTCTCAGGTTTCCATTTATACATGTAGGTTATAAGAAGCATCATAAGTATCTGGACCAAGCTTCAAGCCCACACTGAAAATTCTGCCATGGAACTAGAGTCCAATGCACTAGACTGCTCAGCCACAACATGCCACATGTCCTGTACCCTATACTGAATTTGTCAAAAAAGGAAAGGTTGGGATAATATAATACAGTAGTTCAAGCTAAAGTATTTATCACTCCTTTAAATCCAAGCAGGAAATTGAATAATTAAACCAATACATTTTGCTCTCTGCATTAAAAAGACAAACGTTGCCAAGTTTGTGGTTCCACAAAATGGCGGATTATGTCAGTTCACGAAGTAATTGAAAAACCATGAAATTTCAAGGCATTATACACATTATACATTTAAAACATCTTTCCAACCATATTCATTTCATAAAAAACACATTTTCAAACACTTTTTATAGCCCAAATAATCCAATATAAGGCAATGTGTTCCTTTAACCTAAAAACTGTTGGTGTAATGATTGAGCATGTATTATAATAAAATACTAATTTTGCTTTGATCCAACCCCAACCCCTTTAAAAATAAATTGATTTTTTTCCCCTTCAAATTTCCAGGTCAGTTGATTTTCAATAATCAAAATAAACAAAATCCATATCAATAAATAATGGCCCTGTGTAACACTATGCTCAAAGAGGATTAATTGCTCACAATGAAATACCAAAATCTCAGAAACGCTAAACACATTAAATTCACACGCATGACTGGAACAACACAATGAAAGGTCTGGAAATAAAATTAGCATGTTTATGTGCATGTATCCCCATATATTTTGTTTTCAACAAAACGCAATGGTTAATAATGACTTCATTTTGTTGTCAGATAATGTAGATGTAAACTGTATCATATTCTCTGGTAACTTTCAGTGCTTTGAAAACTTGTTTCTGAGAAATGCTTAAAAAGTCCGAAATGTAATTTGAGAAAAGTTCAGCACATAGGCCTACATGTTAGACTGTGTGCTTGCTTTTCACCAAAAATCAATTTTCCATCTGACTGCCTCAGAACACATAAAGTGGAATATAAGTATGTTCATTTTTATCTGTTTTCAATTTTTCCGACTCATTATTTGTTTACGTATTTATTTATTTGTTCATTTATTTATTTATTTATTTATTTAATTATTTTTATTTGTATTTATTTTTTGTTCAGCTAAGAAATTTGCAAGCAGTATTTTACTGCTTAACAACTTCATGAAATTGGGCCAAGTAGGCTAAACTTTCAGTCTTTGAAGTCAAGTCATTTTGTTCCTGACACACTCCCCTATTTTGCACTTAAATGTTTCCTGAACATGTAGAAAGCTAGAGATGCTAGACACATTACTGATGTATTTATTTATTTATTTTTAACAAACTTGTTATGACCCCCAACAAAGCACAACAAATACATTTATAGCACGTTGAGTCAGCACAATTGTTCAGCTGTCAACACGGATTAGGGAACCACAATGTAATGCCTGAAAGAAATTGAGCAGTCTGTTACTGGCTTGCATGCCAAAGAAAAAGTGAAACCTGCTTTTAAAAGTGTTGACATGGTTGAAAGTATACACATGTATGATTGTAAACTATCCTACCAAACACAATAGGGCCTTTATGTTAAAAAACAAAAACAATGCTTGACCTACATTGTTGTACTTAATGACTGTGATTTTAAACTCAACATTTATAAATTGTCTTTTCCTTTTAAGTATATCCAGGAAAAGTGAACACAACTTCACATACTGTACATGTAGGGTGGTACACGTGGCATTCCCCCTGCAGTTTTTTCATTTTACAAAAAAATAAAATAAAATAGTGTAGAAACACTTTATGCAGTGCAGTACAGTAAACGAAAATGTATTTTTTAAAACTTGAAAGTCCATGTCCCAGTACAGAGTCCAGTACACACATTTCATGTATTTTATAACAAATATTAGGCTACATGTGTACTGTCTGTATGTACATGTACATGGATGGTGTTTTACAAAGGTTCTAAACCAGGGCATAATTTCATAAAACCTGTAAGCACAAAAACTTACTAAGCAAAGGAAAATCTTGCTTAGCAGAAACAAGTTACCAACCAACACTCAATAAAGTTTGCATTGTTGCCACTGAATTCCCCATCATTTCTTGGTAAGCTTAACAGCTTTATGAAATTGGGCCCTGGTTTTTGTTAGAATGACCACAAAGTCCACAACTTTTAAGAAAGATTCAAACGGGTTGATACACTACAATTTTTTCCCAAACCAGTTCCACAATTCGGAGTTCATGTTACTGCAACATTATTGTATCTTGGCAGAGTATAGCAAGATTTGTACTAATAAGGTCTTGATTTTAAAATACACGGTGGTTTTCTTTAAAAAGACTGCTCTATACGCATATTTGTGTAAGCTTGCAGCAAAATGACTTTTGCTTTTAAAACTTAACTTGCAACTTTTAGGAAACGTTGCGCATGTCACTGATTTCAAGTTCAGGTATACGGCTGGCTTGAATGCCGACCGGTTGTATCCACTTCACGTTTTCTTATAGGGTATGGTTCTTTGTAATGTATGTATACGTACATAGCAGGGTCAAAACCACTAGACAGTTTATGAAACAGTGAGTACAGTGTGGCAACAAAAGGCTAGCCGAGCCTGATTCATTCATTTTGCATACAAACTTTAAATCCCTCATAATGCAAATCATAGTTCATAGACTTAGGCCCCCTGATGCTCAACATAGAATATTATTGAAATACATGTAGGAAGAAAGACCCCCAAACCACTGAGTGAAGTTAACTGAGATCAGATTTCATTACTTAGAAGTGATTGCATGGTTATTGAGGTCGAGTTCATCATGACTTAGTACTTTTTAACGTTGCTATGCCAGGTATATTTCCTTCCTGTTGTTCCTGTTTTAGGCTATGTGATAAAATTATGCAAGATTGATTCCTGCCATCAGTTACAATAGTGAATACCAATACACAGGAACTGACAGGACGCAAGGCTTTCCTTGAAAAACAATTCAATGAAAACATTTTTGTAAGAAAAATACACAAATTGAAGAAACAATACTGACTCTCATACACTAACATTCCACCCGGAATTATTGATCGTCCCAACTTAGGCCTATAAGTTTAGGACAAACTTTGAAGTTGGGACGATCATCAAGTCTGGGTGAAGTTATTATGAGAGTCCATTGTTTCTCTTGTAATAGTGTACTTTACAAAAAGGTTTGCTTTAGCTAGTTTGCTTTAAAATTTATTTTTAAAGAAATGCCTCCAGAACGCGTCTTGTCAGTAAATGAATTGTTGGCACCTAGGCCAACTTGAGCAAACTCATGTTTAAAGACTTGATACACTCCAGTTACAAGCAGGACTGACAACTTCCCTGTAGATCAAACTGAGTGACACTCAAGATTAAACAACTATTGTTTTATGATAACTACTCAAGTTTGGATAGCCATATTTAGCCTTTGTACTGGTAGACTCACTGAAGTAAAATGTCCTTGGACAAACAGAGCATTACACACATACGGCCTACAGGATGTAAGTTCCTAGTATGTAACATGTATGTCCTGATGGCAAAACAGGCCTTTGTTCTAAAGTTAAGTTCACACAGCTTGAACTGGGTTAGTTGCTTTTGTTTTAAATATTGCATTGAGCATAGAGAAATCAATGATGTGACAGGACCAAAAATGTTTGAAAACAACACAACGGTCATTGTTGGAGATTTGCATACTAAACAGATCCAAACTTGGACTTCGACCGTAGTCCACTTCCTGACAATTCTACACCAAATGTTCACTATTCGGACACTTCAAAGATAAACAATTCTTTAAAACTGGTTTTGTTTTCAACTTTATCTACTTTGTAATGTACTTCATGATTCATGGGAAATTCCAAAAAAAATCTGAACAAAAAAGTTCCATTACAGAATAAAGAAACCAGACACGATGCTAAAGTGATACACCTAGATTAAACTTTCCCTTTCCCTTTTAACAAGCCAGTAAATCACAAACATTTTTAAGTAAACACAATTTTAAGTTGGGCCTACATGTTGGTTCTTGTGCACCATCGAGGTAGGTCAACATTGTTTGTTGCCCCCCGAAAAAAATAATAAATTACCGTGTTTGCACAAGTATGACAAAAGAAGTTGAGACGAGGTGGGAAATGGATTTACAAGAATCACAGTTGGTGATCATTTCAACTGTTCAACACCAGAAAAAAATATTTTAAATTGAACTGTTTTAGTGATGATTTTTAACAAATGAGCATCCGTTGGCATTACCATCAAAAATTTCTAAAAATTGTATTTTTTTTTTTTTAAATGGTACGCCAGACAGAAGCACTTTCACGGTCACACCATCTTCTGTGGAAGATTCGTTTATTACTGCCGCCTGTGATTCGGCACTAGAACTTAATGCGCATGCCTGACAGGTGCGTGAAAGTTCGAGCGCCATGTTGCAGACAGCAATACGTGTTTGAAATAGACAAATCCACCCCTTGAACAAGATGGTGCATAAAACTGTGAAAATGCTTGTTGACAGCAATTAATAATTGGAATGTGAGCCACACAGTGTAAATTTTCATTTTATCAAAGAGGCCTTAACAAAACATAAACAAAAAAGGCACAAACCACTGAAATTTCTTAAAGGAATTCTTCAATTTATCTTTCTTCAATTGAGATTCAAAAGTGACTCATTCATCAAACGCGCCTCTATGAATGATTGATTCAATACCACAATGAATGGATCTGAATGACCTTGTTTGAAGTTTGAAGTTTGAAGGTTGTCTTCAAGGCTTTGTTTCAACTACTCATTCGCCTGCTCATTCATCCATTTCCAGTTCAATAACTATCAAATAACAAGTCTGAAACTTTGTGTACTCACTCAATTACTGAATGCATTTCATGATCAGATGATAGTTGCGATAATCTCAATCTCAATCACACAAAATTATAAACCGGAAACAATAATTTCATAAACTTCCAAGTTCCAACTGAGTGATAGGCCTACATTGAATAATCTGTAATCTGTTACCTTATTACATATAAAATAGAAAATTACTCAATTTAATATTATAAATTATTAAATTTAATAGTATTGGTAAACCTAGTAATACAATATAAGCATCCGTAAACTTACCATGACTTTATTATTACACGATCAGACATCAGCCGCAGTTTAAATTGAGAGGAACTTTTGTCACCGAGTTTTTTTAGTGATCTTTGCATTCGTGCGCGAGCTGTAAATCACTTGCCGTATTAATTAATGTTCAGGTTTCCTCCATTCGTGTGCGAGTTTTATACATCAAAGTCCGTATTCAATAAATCATGTTTTCTTACGTAAACAAACCATCGGCCGTGCAGTGCAGCAGCAATGTTTACGACGAACATTAACAAGGAATTTGAGTACGCTACGTTGTGTTACTTCCGGGATCAACTTTAAACTCCTACAACTTGGTATAAATTGTTGAGCAAATGAAGATCGGTAATACGTAGCACTTTCTTGAAATGTTTACATTGATTTCTTGAAGTGTCGTTTCATTGCAATACAAGTCAATGAATAACAAGAGGACTTGCAAGTGGCAGAAGTTTTAAACAATCCAACAGGTTTGCGTTTCCAAAATAGATTATCGTCAATTGTCAACTGTCTTTGACTCACCATTCACTGCACTTACTCTCCGACAATACACTCCGAGGCCAGTCGGAACAGTGTATAATAGTTGGGTTCCGCGCATCTCTCACGAACAATAGGAATCTCGTAAGGACAGGTACCATACATATAAACTTTTTTATATTTTCGCAACTGTTTCATGCTACAATAAATCTTGCAACAAAACCCGGTTCTTGATTAGATTTATCCACCGCAATTTACAAGTAGACTAGCTGTTCATATTGGTATAAATTGTACTCATCTTTAGAGAAAATATAAACTAATTTCAACTCAAAAATACACAAAAAAAGAGGGAAACAAATCAAATGTTTTTATAATAAGAAAATAGTGTACGTTAAATAGTACCTAACAAAATTCACATTATTTTTTTTACATGCATTGTGGGATATTTCACGATCGCCATTTTGACGCCTGGGTGATAATTTTTACTCAGAGAAGATGATGATACGACTCAAGAATTCAAGTTTTTGAAGGAAGTGGTAGCATTCGAGTTTTCCAAGTAGATGTATTCGTAGTCAACAAAAAGATGACTACACAGGTAATCAGATTGACTCGAAGTTTAAAGTAACAGAATGCCCATTTGTTAACAAAAAGTCGCGTGTGTCAGTGTGTGGTGTTAGGATCTGCGAGTGCGAGCATAATTTGTCTTCTTAATTGTTTGGTTGCTCCTTAGTACAGTGCATAGACTAGAGAAAGGACAACTTAGTGTAAATTACCTTGACCTTAACAACTGTTTTGTTGCACTTCATTACATATATTGGGGGATGGTACTGTGTGGGGTGAATGTGCTGTATCCTACTGCCACTTTTTGTTGTTGCTTTTGTTTTGATAAAATTATATTCATGAAATGATTAATAATCTTGACTGTAATTGCAACTTCTGCTCTGGTCTCTGCATGGACTGTGTTTGTGTACTGTGCGACTGTGAATCCATGGATGGAAATAGAATTTAGAAGAAAGATTCAATTTATTCTTGTTTAAGTTGTTGGCCATTTCATTGCCTAGCCATGCCTTTCCTTTTTGTTTTGGATAAATAATTTTTTAGAGCGGGGGGAAAGGTAAGGTGGCCATCGGATTTGGCAGTTTTCCTTTTTTTTTAAATTAAAATTAAATATAAAAGTTTCTAGCTTTTAAGGCCCTTTTATTAGAAATATGATCATCATGTAACTGAATTTCAAAATATTATTGATACTAAATGATAGTAATACAAAAATACATGTAGCACTGAGCCTACGATATAAAACTTAAACTTAAAGGCCTAGGCCCTTATTTGTTCTTTTGCTTTGTTCCAGAAAAACAGGTATCATAAACTGAATAAAACTGATTTAAAAATAATTGAATTCTTTAAAAAGATGAGCCAGCATTGTGTACATTATGCAACATGTTAAGCTACAGAAACAATAGCTGTGAGTGTGATAATACATCCTTTATTTAGTTAGACCTAGTGTTGAGATTATTGCAGCTACATAAACTGCTGCTCCCCCCCCCCCACCCCGCTAAGTGACTGGGATTTAAGAAACGTTGATTCAGAGTGTTTATTGTACACACATGTAGGTTAATGTTTGTATTAGCGCCATGAGCACTTTTGTGGATTTGTGCGCTTTATAATTTTTCATTATTATTATTATTATTATTATTATTATCACTTCTTTAATGTCTGCTTTAACTCCCAGAGTGTCCAGGTAAAACTGGAGCTTGGCCATCGAGCCAACATCCGAGAGAAACGGACTCAGCAAGGGTTCACCCATGACTGGCTGGTGTTTGTCCGGGGGCCAGAGGGAAGCAACATTCAACACTTTGTGGATAAGGTGGTCTTTCAACTCCATGAGAGTTTCCCCAAGCCAAGGAGAGGTAATTTAGTTGATTTGATCCTCATTTTATGCAAACATTGTAGTAGTACACATGTAAACATACGGGTACAACCATCAAGCATGTATAAAAACCCATTTGGGAGAAGTATTGGTTCTGAAAAGAGCTGGTGTGGTCTCAGAACCAACACTTCTTCCTAAAGAGTTTTATACATGATTGTGCCCGCACAGTTACTACCTCTAAAGTTTGTCTTGTGATTCACACCATGCAAAGCTTCAAACATCTCAAATGCCCTTCTCTTTTTTTTTTCCCACGATTTTTGGGCCAGAGAAAGCAAGATAATTCATTGACTTCAAGTATCAGAGATAAAACAAATAGAGGGGAAATAAAATATTCATCTTTTTAAAACTCATCTCTGAACTTTATACTTCATGGTAACTTTTTTATTTTTTTATTTTTTATTGTTTGCAAGAGCATCATGTAATGATCTGTTTAAATATATAAGTTGTGGTAGCTCTGAAATAAGGCATGGCTAGGTGTGATTGGTTTTTTGGGAATATGCAGGACTCTGATGCAGGCTTCAGAGCCACTAGAACTTTAGATGTTGATACCATGTTCAGGGTTCTCCCCATAAGCAAGCCAGCGTAGCGGGCCAACGCGCCTGAATTACGGGCTGATAATAAGATTGAAAATCAAATTCACAACAATTATTGAACAAAATCATTGTAAAAGTAGAAAATAAAAAAAAACCTAGGCCTTTTAGAACCAAACATAAGCATGAAGTATAAAAACATTCCCAGGACCTCGTTTCAATTCAGCGTAGTTTGGCCAAATATGCAAAATTGTGGTCCAGAATGTCCCAGAGTTTAGACAAATCCTGGGTAGAGAACCCTGATATTGCCATACATGTATTTATCTCGCTTGTATTTTCATCATGCATGCTTCAAATTCCACTTTACTGTATGCATTTTTTAATCAAATCAATTTATTTTATTTTTTTGTTTTCAGTTGTGAAGGAGCCCCCATATGAAGTTTCTGAATCTGGTTACGCTGGCTTCCTCATGACTATCGAGGTTCATTTCCGCTCCAAGGAGGAACCCAAAAAGGTCATTTTGAACTATGACCTCTTCCTGAACACGGAGCAGCAGCCGGCGGTCAACCACATCCGATGTGAGAAGCTAACGTTCCACAACCCGACAGAGGACTTCAGAAGAAAACTTCTCAGGGCAGGCGGGGTAATATTTGTTCGCAAATACTTTCAACAACTTGTCACAGACCTTTCGAAGCAAAATGAGATTTGGGGAGATTAGATATGTTTACACTTTGAAAACACTTTGTGTACGCAGTGAGCTGTTTTTAAAGTGTTTATTTGTGTTTAACTTCAATAGTGCATATAGAGCAGACAGTTTAAGTAAGGGAGACTTTTGGTTCTCCTTTGTGTATCAGGTTGGTGTGTTGCCTACAGACCCGGGTGTCCCCACCTCACCTACTGCTCCAAGCTTGCCCATCACCGAAGGAGGCTTTGGAGGGAAGCCCCTACCTCCATCCTTCACAGACCCTTCCCTATTTGCCAAGGGTAAGCCCCAAGCAGCTGCATCAAGTTTACAGGCCACCAAGAAATACAAGACGCAAGCGTCTAAGGTAAGCAGTACTGTGTTTCATCAGTATACATGTAGACGAACAGGGCTCCAATTTGGGGGGAAAATCCACAAGACCGCGCGGCTTGTAAACTCAAAATGTTTACAAGACCAGAAATGAAATGAGAAAAAACATACCTAGACAGATTAACATTTGAACTGTCTTAATTTAAACGAGTACCAAGAGAAGAACTTTTCAGCACTGAGCAGAACTGAAAGAGATTTATTGGAGTGAAAGTCAACAATTCAACAAAAACACAAGACTGTCAGATTTGTCCAGACCAGAGTTTACTGGCCCAATGCTAGAAAATAACTAGCCTCTGGCCTGCGGTCCAGTGTAATTTGGAGCTTTGACAACAGTGCTTTTGTTCATTAATGATGTGCATTGCCGCTAGTGTACACTGTACATGTGACGCGCTTAAAAGTTAATTCTGGGCCACATTTCCCCTGGTTGATAAACTGAACCATATGGTAAACAAAAAAACTGTCGGTTGAAGCTAAATTTACACAATCCTGCAAACTGACAAAAATGCAGCGATCACACAAGTGTGTGGTGTTCCATCTACACATCCAAACTATGAGTTCTTGATACAAAGAGAACAAGAACAAAGCTCATAAATTACACAAAGTTAACAAACTTATTTCTATAAGTATTTCCTTTCATGGCAAATCTTCACAGCGAGGTGATGTTGGCCAAAAAATGAGCAATGTAGTCACTGAAAGTATTGAGGTGGGTCACCTTACGTTTCCATTGGCAGGGGAAACAACGCTCTTGGTGTGATGGATGGAACAATGCCTACCCAGTCGTGGGACACAACAGTCATGTGTGTTATGACTGATTTTACTCATCAGTTTTGGTTTTCTATTCATATTCTTAACTGTCAGGATGTCAACAAGAACTCGACCAAGCCTTTGAAAGAGCACAAAGAAGGTAAAACTGCATCCAAAGAGCCCAAGACATCCTCCAAGGAGCCCAAGACAAGTTCGAAGGAGCCTAAAACGGGTTCCAAGGAACCCAAAAGCAGCTTCAAGGAACCAAAGCTTGGCTCCAAGGAACCAAAGCCAAGTTCCAAAGAGCCCAAAACGGGATCCAAAGAGCCCAAGTCCAGCGGCATAAAGGAACCCAAATCAAGTAGTAAAGACACAAAAACTACCTCGAAGGAGGCTAAACTTAGTTCCAAAGAGCCCAAATCAAACTCAAAAGAGCTGAAGACTAGCCCAAAACTAACATCGAAAGACCCCACGAAGACGAAAGCAAGTGGAAAACGACCCGCTTCTACCTCACCAGCTCCTTCAGCCTCTTCTCAGGACTCGGCTAAGAAGCGTAAACGTAGTACCACCAAGGAGAAAGACTCTAGCGACAGGGTACCTCTAGAAAAAGGTAGCAGTGGGAAACCATCTCCTGTAGAAAAGGGTTCTTCGGGCGACAAGGTCAAGACGAAGGACAAATCCAGTAAGACTAAGGTAGTGAAATCATCCTCAATAAGCCGCAGTGATGCTGGCCTTTTTACACCTGAAATTGCAATTGCCAGAAAGCCTCCTAAAACATTGCCAGCAGAAGTCCCAAAGGATTTGCCACCTTTTGAGGATGAGTTGAGTACAGGAGAAGGAGGGGATCCTCATAGTCCGAGCTCCAGCATCAGCTTCTCTTCGTTACCTAGAGGAGGTGGTGGTGTGCTAAACACCCTCATGGCAGAACTCGGTGATGAGAATGATGATGATTATGATGAACCAGACATTGACCTGCCATATCATAAGTCGCCATCACCAGCTCCACTCCAGCAACCACCCAGTAACCACTCAGTGTCGTCTAATGACCAAGACTATGTGAAATTCACACCTGCCCCTCCTCCGGTTTCTGAGAAGCCTAAAAACAGTCAGAAATCTAGCAGTAGTAAGAAGAGCAGCACAAGTAACACCTCCAAGAAGGGAAGTTACACCAGTAAGGCAGAGCGCAAGCAGAAAAGTAGCGACAGCAAAAAGAAGAGTGCTGATGTGAAACAGAAGAACCAGAACAGCAAACCCAAAAGTTCAGAGGGGAAGCAGAAGAGCTCCGAGAGCAAGTCCAAATCATCTGACGCCAAGCTGAAGCAGTCAGACAGCAGACAGAAGAATATCGATTCCAAGCTGAAAATCACCGAAACCAAAACCAAGCAGGGTGACTCTAAATTTCCAAAGAGTTACCTCAGTGACTTGATATCGCTTCATCAGAAGCTCAGCAGCTTACAGAACAGAGATCAACTTCAAAGAGTGGTTGATCTGATCGAGGAGACGGGACTCTTTCAAGTGACAGACGCAACCTTTGATTTTGATCTTTGCTCGTTGGATCAGACCACCTTACAAAAGCTGCAGGATTGTGTGACGTTGGTGACGTAGTAAACCCACCCGCCTTGATTCCCAGTTAACCTTGTCCAGGGCCATGCCACCAAGTAATTTGTTAAAATCCAGGCAAGTACCATTTGAAATAACAACTCATTTGTGTTTAGGTCAACTCAGACAACAGGAAAGAGTCTTTGAAAGTGTTCTGGCCACTGTAATGCCGATATGTTAAACTTTATGTGAAGAGAAAATGAAGAAATTTATCATGGTACAACCTTCCATTCAGATAGATGTTAGTGAACCCAAACCAGAAAAGATAGTCTGGACTTTGTTCTGTATGGTAGACAAAGTAATTATTGTTGCATTACAGGAATACAACTGGTTCATTTCATATTGCCAAGTGAGATTTCAAACGTTGTGCTTTATGTCCAGTTACGTCAGTAACAAATCACCGAGAGGGGCTCCAAGGTCAAATTAAGTTTTGTGATGCACTCATTTTTCCAATTTATGGAGTCCACATAGAAGGGGGGGAAGTGACAATTCTCTGTCCTCTCGTTGAAATGGTGTAAAATGTCATTGTATTTGGCAATACAGAGTGAATTTTCAAACAAGGCATTGTCGGACGTATACAAACAAATGTCTGTACATTCCAAACGAGGAATTTTTGGGCCAGTCAAAAGGTCAAATTCACTGGTGTTTCGAACGAAAAAATTCTGTGCAAAAATGTACAGACCTTATGTTCGAAATATGACGTCATCGAACATTTTGGGATTTTGAAAAAAATCATACTTTTAGGGTATTAGACACAGTGGCATTTTACCTGATTTTAACACAAGTTTTAGAGACTTGAAGTTGTTTTGTCCATTTTCATACATACTCTATCTATTAGGAAATGAATGGATCACAAAACTTAAGTTTCCCTTGGAGTGTGGAGCCCCTCTATAACCAGTCTCCTCTGGCAGAATTCCTCCCCCCATCCCTTGTGGTCAGACGTGTCTATTTTATTGCTCTGGAGCTATGGTCAATGAACTCTTCCAGCTTGAGGACTTGACCGACTAGGCTTCCCCACAAAAAAAACCTGTTATTTGGGTGGGGAGGTGCTTTTTTTGCTTTTTTTTTTTTTCAACTCAAAACTTCAAATCAAATGTAATATACATTGTAGCAGTTGCAAACTGCTTACCAACCAAAATGACCTGTGGTTTAAATGTCAATGTTGTGAATGGCCTGGAATTTGACCCTAGCTGAGTCTTTTGAAGGCTACATGTACAATGTATGAGTTGTCAAGAAAGACTCTGCTAGGATCAAAACATGAGAATGATAACATTATTTTGAAATTAAACTTACTTTGCTTGCCTGTTGGCAACTGTTTTAAATACCATTTCCCCCACCCCAATTTGAAAATGTCTTGACAGATGATTGTGTCCGACAAGTTTAAAAAGCTTCCATTTTTCGTTTGAATGGCCCACATGTGAAGTCCAAGCTCCAATGTCCACGTGAAAACAAATCTTCCTATATTTCCCAAAATCAATGTGTGCTTTTTTAAAGAAAACGTTTTGTTAGAAAAAGAACAAAATGAAAATCCCGATACGATACTAAGAACGTCACAGGTTTTGAAAGCGTAGCTTATTTTTATTGCTTGCTTGCAAACAGATGTGTGTACAGAAACATTTTCTAAGTTATTTACTTGTTAAACTAATATTTAAGAATGTTCGTTTTATTTTTTTATTTTTTGTTTGTTTTGTTATTGGAAGATACTGTCTTTTTATATTGGAACATGTGGATCCCGCGGTTTGGCGAGAGATTTTGTGACATGAGAAAAATGAAACCTCAATGCATCATCTGGAAAATGCAGGATATATTTTTAATATTTAGTATTTTGCAGTGAAAGGACAACAGAGCAAGTCCATATTTTCATACATTTGTTTTTTCCTCTGAAACCGTATATTCTAAATAATTTCTGTCAAATCCCAGGGTCCACAAATTCTGTTTTTAGAAAAATGAACTGTGCCAAAATGATGTTATAATATTGTTATAGGTTTTATTGTAAAAAAAAAAGGTTTAATTATTGTTCACACTTAAAATCGTAGGGGAAATTAAGACAGCCATTTTCAACAAAACAAGAGTAAATGTGATAAAAAAAATGTAGCTCAGTTCGTGAAGCTCTTCTGCCTTCCAAATAGTATTTATTCTTATTATTTTGTTTATATATATTTTTGGGGGGTATTATTTTATTAGTATATTTGTCAATAACTCCTCTAACCGAACAATGAGTTAATCAGTTGACACTTGATGCCTTTTATGACCTGTTTTCAAAACCACAGCTTTGGCCTATACAGTAGGCTTTGTCTACCTGATTGAGTTGCATACCAAAAGCATGTATTTTCAAAATGTCTACTGGAGCTCATGCCAGAGCCCAAGCCCAAACCATGCTTTAGGAAGTGCCCTTTGTATCAGATGGTCGAATCTTACAGGTGTTATTTATTAAGCTATTTATTTATTTTATATTTAATTAAAATTTTGTGTTGTTTCTCCTAAGAACTTAGACCTGATTGATATACATGTAGGCCCCTTGCATGTGACATCACAAGCCCAAACAGAACCCCCACTGAGGTCAAAGGAAGATCTATTATTGGCTTGTTGTGCATGGCGCTTACACGCATCTGCATTTCTGTTGTTTGACGTCGGTGATGGCGTCAATGCAAGGGGTTTATTTGGGGTATTTGTTTGTTTGTTTGTTGGTATTTTTTTTTCTTTTTTTCGAGCATTGCCCTCTATCTACACTTGGTTTCGTTAAATGCTATGCACTAAACTAATGCAAAGTGCACACCCTGTGCAAACACCAAGACATGGACTATTTACGTGGTTGTACTTCACTTAACACAGCCTTTCTGGAAGCTTATCCAATTGTGCTCGCCCCTTAAAACTCCTCTCAGTTTTCCTGCTTTTACTAGCAAGCTTGAGAGTTACTCATAACGTTGTTCCGTTTGCAGCTGTTTGAGGCCGTGCCCGAGTATGCGGCTACGGCTACATCTGCTTGATTGCTGCGCTGCATCATGCGTTGAAGAGTAGGACATTCTTAGCAACACCCTTGGCAATAGCTGTAGCTGTAGCCATAGCTGCCAATTTGAGAATAGATTTTTATCATGGTGCTGCCATCTTTTTTGTTTGGTTTGTTGTTGGTTTTTGTTTTTTTCCTACCAATCAAGTCTAGGTAACCAAACCGAGGTTGGAAGGGGGGACAATAGTCTGGTACCAATCCAGTAGAATGAAAAACAGTATTCATTAAGGCCAATTCACACAGGAAATAACACTGTTGATGATGGCTGCTGCATGATAATGGTTTATAGACAAGGTGTTTTGTCTAAATATCGGCACCAGCTCCGCCTCTGGTCCTATGGGTGTTGAAGCACTGTAAAAATTACACACTGCTCAAAAATTGATGGCGAAGCCCTAAGCTTTTGCCTGTGTTTGGAAAAGGCCTCATTGTATTATTAGACCTTGATCATGGCTCGGCCATCCTCTTCCATTGGAATCAATGGGCCTTTTCCAAACCTGGGCTTGGGCTGCAGCTACGGCTTGGGCTCAGTCATCAATTTTTGAGCAGTGTACAGTTTTCAGCATCTCAAACATCAATTGAAGCCCGAAGCTTGAGCCTAAACCAGGGTTTGGGGAAAAGCTGAATGTAACCACACGTAGGTATGATGGAAAGAGTCTGGTCCCTTTTTGAAATGATGGGTATCAGTGTCTGTGAATTCGATTGAATACGGGGAACTTGATCAGAAGTGTGGCAGCATGATACAGGTCAAGTTGGCCTAAATGGGATAGACTTTTGATTCAAACGGAACTACTGGTTTCAAAGTTAATCATTTGTTAATAACAATGGCCCTTGACTTTCATGCATTTTCTCATGTTAGTGACAGTATATCAGGTTACTTTTTCCCCATCAGCTCATTTCTTTTTTAGGGATCACGAACTGGAGTAGACGATTTCCTGTTTTGGAGAAATGCATGAATGCCTTGCGTTTATTGCATTCATTTTTTGAATGATTGCAAAACAAGAAATGCAAGTGTGGAATGTTGAAAGGGATAATGTAACTTAAGACCTGTGTTTATTTCTAACGGTTTCATTCACTTTAATTGTGGGAATCATTTTTCTTATACAGTTTGACTCTTAAAGGCTGATTCTCGAGTCTGTACATTTCTTTGGGAAAGTCAAAATGTGATCAGGTCCACAGCCTCCTCAACCTACCCCCCCCCTTAACACCCAGCCCCGCCCAAACCCATCTTCCATCCTTTAACTCCATGATATGTTGGTTTACATCAGAGGAGTGCTCTCAGGTTTCGTGCTGACATCAATTCCGATTCGAACGTGTGTAGAATGTGTAGAAATAAAACGTGTGCTCTTTCGGTAGTTTACACTTTGTGTTCAGTGTGTGCTATCAGCCATTATTGTACATTGGGAGGTTGGGGTGGGTGCTTTGCCCAAGGAACAACACATTATAATGTATCCATCCTTATTTTTAAACAGAAGTATTTGAAGGTCACTGCACCATGATTCTGTTTCTCACAGGGGGTAGTAGACATTTGCCAGCAGATGTAGATTCACGTCCTCTATAGGGTCGTTGGCTTGTGAAGGGGTAGGGGAACATATTCTTTTGGCAAGGTTTGCCGCGCTCGTATTCGGTACCTATATGGAGACCAAGGACAAAACAAAAAAGGGACAATAAAATGTATCCATGGGGGAATTCTAAAGACTGGGGTGCTCCACAAGAAATTCTCTGTACACAGTTTATGGGAAGGTGTTACAGGGGAAAAGGAAAGGACAGAAGATGTTGCCACGGGGATGCATATTTCAGAGAGCGCACTGATTAATCTTTCTAACCGCACCCCACCCCTGTTCGCCAAAACAACAGCAAGCAGTCCTATGGTTGCTTGTGTTACAATGTTACAACAACTAGCCAATTATTGCTTTATCAATGTACACTTTTGCCGGGGATGGTGTACACCTTTGCCGGGGATGATGTAATGGGCGAGGGCTGCTGCCAGAGGCTTGATAGTTTTGATACAATATTATTGAGAGCTTGTTGACAGTAATATATTTAGATGATACTCTTGTTTTTTAAATTGTCACGTCATGTTTGTGCAATGAAACTCTGTAATGGAATTTATGTTAGCTTATATCACTTCTTCAGACCAGCATTATTTTGCACTTTTTTATATTTATCAGATACAGATATGTATTTCCATTGTTAACAGTTGTTGAACTGGATTGTATGATATTAAAGAACGACTTGAAACGATTTTATGATGATTTATGTTGTTTACGGACAGTGTTTTGTATATTGCCTTGTGTCCATTACGGGAAAGCTAAATTTAAAAATGTCCGAGTGTTGTCACCACAATGTTGGCAAGTGTAACCTTGACAGGAACAATTGAATGATATGAAAGGGACACGCCTTCGGATTGGGCGCTTTGAGCTAAATATGGTTGGGAAGATGTTATAAAAGTAGAACATCATGATTCACGCAAATAGGCCTCGAGATGGTGTGGTTTTCCTTTGACTTCGTGAAGTAACACGGTCCGTCATTTTGTGGAGTCCAACATTTTTGGTTCTACAAAATGGCAGACCATGGTTAGTTCACGAAGTAAAAGGAAATCACACCATTTCGAGGTATGAACCATTAGACATGTATTCTACTTTAAAAACATCTTTCTAGCCATACTTATTTCATAACAGTGTGTTTTTTAGAGCCCCAAATCGCCCAAACTGAAGGCATCGTGTTCCTTTAAAGGTATCACACCTTCTGTAACTCTCACAGAAGACGTTCATAGGAGTATACCCTTTTGGAATGGGCATTTGATGCAGATTCTACACAACG
Organism: Pisaster ochraceus; assembly: GCA_010994315.2. Taxonomy (NCBI): domain Eukaryota; kingdom Metazoa; phylum Echinodermata; class Asteroidea; order Forcipulatida; family Asteriidae; genus Pisaster; species Pisaster ochraceus. The sequence goes on from CM021533.1 coordinate 594,596, forward strand.
TGCTTACTTGTACACAGTAAAAGGGGCCGTGTCAAAAGAGTCAAATTACAGGTAACAAGGTCACAAGATTTACCACCTTGTGATTTTATTAAATCTAACCCTTATTTTTTGACAAAAGTAAGGCTTACCCCTTTGTGATTTATCGAATTTTAACCTCATTTTGGACACAAATTCAAGACTTACTCTCTTGAAATTCTATCAAACTTTCCCCCTCATTTTTGACAAATGCGAGGTTTACCCCCTTGTGATTTTATCGAATTGTACCCGTATTGTTGACAATTCATGGCCCACTTGGGTGTAACTTAGGTCTACTACCACTGCTGCTGGTCATGACTATACTATTATAAATTGCTTGTCTTGTATTTAATTTTTATGTTTGTATGCAGTCAATAAGTAACAAATTATCAATTTATAAACAGAGACAAATATAAAGTGGGCATAGAAGGCCATGCCACTCTAAGAAATGGACTGGACCAATCACGAGGTCCTTATTGAGTTCGGTAGCGGTCGTGGTATCTGGCACCCTCCTGCAAAACA
>CM021533.1:604695-615721 GCA_010994315.2 Pisaster ochraceus
CCTCCTTCCCGTGTCTCTACAGTACCTTCATTTTGTGTTCAGGCTAAACAGGGGATAGCTATTTAGGAATACTGTCTGCTCCAAATGAGGACACTCTCCTTGTGGTACTCTGGTTACTGGGTTTTTGTGAAGTGAAGTTTCCAGCTTGGACATACCACTGGCTGCTCTCAGTGGAATGACATGCCGTGGTATTCAGATTGGCTGGGGTTCATGAAAACACTTTCATGCATGGGAACATTGACTGTGAGTTTCCCAATATACATTCACTCGTGTGACTAGTTTTTATGTTTGGCTGTGGGTTTACAGTGAAGCCCCCTCTTTTTTATTTATCCAAAATAGAAATTGGCATGATCAGAATAGGGGTGCACTAAACCAAGGAATAAATTGCCATGTCATTTCCAAAAAACAGTGATCATAACTGACTTTGATTAGTTTTATTGGTGAGAAAATAGAATTAGTTTTGCAGCCTGCTAACCAACCAAAAGGACCCATGTTATATATGCAAACAAAATGACCTGATGTTTTGACCCTAGCAGAGTCCTACCTCAAAGGCTCAAAGGCCTGTTAGTTTTACTGGTGTTCCAAAAGGTCAATTTCGACAAAAAACATGATTCCTCAGAGAAAGCCTTTCTGGGGGCTTTGTCAGTAACAAATTTTGTTTTCAAAATGAAATGTGAATATTTTGAGTCATAAGCTGCATTGTAATGTGTGGAACCCAATGAATCAAAATGAAACGGGGCATTCTGACAGCACTGGGCTCAATTTCATAGCGATGCTTAAGCAAAAGAACTTGCTAAGCACCAAACAATTTTGCTTACTGGAAAAGAGTTACATGCCAAGACACCATGTTATGTGCACAGTGTCTGACTGGTTCCAAGCTCATTTGTGCTAAGCAGTATTTTTTAAGCAGTATGTTCTGCTTAAACAGCCCTGGTCTTCTGAAGTGTGTCTTGTTTAATACTAATTATTTGTAGGGTGTTCGGAGATCTCCACTTCTTGGTGTTTTGAACGCGATGCCGTTTCTGTTAAACCAGTAGGTGTCTTGCACTTACAGCTCTTGTTCCCTGATTAAATAGCGTTATAATTGCACAGTATAACCTGATTGTCACCCGACTATCTCTCCACAAGGTAACATATTCTAACCAAGTCTACCTCCTTCTCCTTATCATCATCATCATTGTCAGGCTGTATCCACGTGATGAGGCCCTCCTCCAGCAACTTCCATTCTCTTCTTTCACTTGTCATCCCACTCCATGTTGTCGTCTTCATGTGGGGATTTCATCGTCTTCCTCTTCTTCTCCTGCCTGTCTTTAATTGTTCTTGGTCCATCTTTATGCCTTGCCCACTTCCATAAATTTTACAATTGAGCAGTATTGTTTGTAAGGTGTAGAAGAATCTGGCATCGATATCTCATCATTAGTTACTGCTTTAGATAACCCCATAGGATTTGAGTGTGCACACCACAATGTACGACACCCAAAGAAACGTCAGGAAGAACGCTGTAGCAAACTTGATGACCTTCTTCCCTCCAAGCTCCCCTCCAAGGAACTACGGTGAAAGGAAACAACAGAAATTAATAAACTAATAATACATATAGACATTCATAACGGCCAAGGGTGCTCAAGCCACTCACAGCAAAGACTGAAATCCTACGAGGCATACTTTTCATCCGATGCATTTTTTCAGTTTGTTCTTAAATTCCTCAACTACAGAGCTGCCAACATTTGCCTCTTGCAATCAGGGAGAATTTCTACAACAATCAGGGAAGATATTTAGAATTACATTCAACATAAAAGGGGAACAGTTTCCATAATCAGGGAGACTTTCAAATGTGTTCATTAGTACATGGAATTATTGGTTTCTTTTCAGAGATCTTTCTGCACAATCAGTGAAGTTGGCAGCTCTGCAGCTGTCTCAGATGTCCTAATTGATTGAAGGAGTCAGAGCCACAATGGAGGAGCTGCAAGTTATAATCATTATTTATAAAAAACCACTTACAAGTATATAAATATTTAGAATAAAATAAAATGAAACAAAATAAGAAGAAAAAAAATTTCACAAGAGTAAAATGAATTAGGACTATAGCAGTTACCTTTCTCCTGAGAATGAGCAGGATGATGCAGGTGGACCCCATAGCAGTGAAGACGATGACTGCCAGATCCAGGTTACCTTGCTCTACTTTGAAGTTCATGCCGAATGAGTTGGCATACATCGTGCTGATCACCCAGGGTAGACCCAGACCCAGAAAGACGTTCACGCTATTGCTCCCTGAAAACAAATTATACAAATTGAAATCATAAAATTCTGTAACCATCTCAGTAGAATGAAATTACACATTCAAAAAAGGTTTCTCCAATGGAAACTTTAACCAAAGATTCAGCAAGGAAATTGATCAGAAAACCCACATTTTCAAAATTAGCGTATTCAAGAAAACAAGATAATAGTGTGGACCAATATAGACGTTTCACCGAAAAAATCCCTGAAAGTCTCACACCTACTTGTTTTTTTATCCACCTTACATTAAGATAACATTAGGTTAAGATACAGCAGTGACTTAGAAAAGTGTGTGTGTGTGGGGGGGGGGTGTCAAAATGCCTCCATTTGCCTCAGGAAATGTGTTGTTTGAGACTGTGGCGTCATGTGCAAGGGTTCCCCATGCAATGGCTGCCATCGCAGGGAGATCGAATGGAAACGTGCTCGCATGTACGCGCCAAGCACAACTCTCAACCAATAACAGTGGGTCTTCATCAACCTCAGTGAGGGTACTGTTTCGGTCTAGTGTCGTCAGATGCAAGGGGTTTATTACTTTAGCACATATTTTGTATTTATCCATACAAGCCTAGAGAAAGCCTTGTTTAGATAATAGCGTGGACCATTATAAGACGTTTCACCAAAAAAATCCCTGAAAGTCTCACACCTACTTGTTTTTTTATCCACCTTACATTAAGATCATAAGTTAAGATACAACAGTGACTTAGAAAAGTGTGTGTGTGTGTGGGGGGGATGTCATAGTACTTACATGTACACCAAAATGCCATCCTTTAATATGTTAATGGACATTTTAAGATATATTTTTAGAAGTAAAGTGGTGGAGACAAATGGGGATGGGTGGGAGTGGTGGTGGAGGGGTGACAATGGCCCCCCTGCCCCCCCCCCCTCCAATGGGGTAAGAAAGCCTGCAGTGATTTTTTTAGTGTATTTAATGTAGTAAAATCACTTCCACCAGATTTTCATTCTAACAACTGCATGATTGGACTCACCAGTAATATTGCCAATAGCAGCATCTGCATACTGATCGTGAACAGCTGCCGTGCGGCTGGCAAATGTGTCTGGTACACTGGTACCCAGGGCAATGATGGTAATGCCTGCTACACTGGAGTGTAGGTTGATGACACAACCCAGGAGTGTTCCGAGCTGAAATTGTCAGCAAATAAAATCATAAATTCAACAACAAGAAGAAAACTGTACACCTGGTAACTGACAGCTTGTTGACCTACTTGAAGTTCACGGGGGTATACAGTGCTCATCACACATCAATGTAGTGGTAAAACCAAACTAATGCTTGTTATCATCAATGCAATTATTTCATCTTAAAATTTAATAACTTTCAAAAAGTAACTGGGAGAATACTCTGTCTAAATCCACTTTGTTAATCTTTTCACAACACATACAAGTTGCTTTTTTTGACACCGACTTACCGCAGGAATAAAAAGCATTACTTATTATTTAGTTATTATCATCATTATTATTGCTTATAGTTGTTGTTGTTTACCTGTTCTACTAAAGCTGTTAGCCCACCGATGCAAACAAGGGAGAGTACGAATGCTGGCCAGCCGCCCAAAACACTCCTGCAAAAATACCACAAACAATCATTAACAATTTTCCCCCAAAAGATCAAGTAAAGAAAACCTGCAAAAATTTGATCAAATTAGGTGGATGTTCTCGAGTGAAAGAGCTTAGGGATGAAGCTACGTGAAGCGTGTCGTGGCGGACGGCTCAGGACACTGGACTCAAGATCAGGTAGTTAAGTCATCGGGGTGTTTAGTAAGCAGTGTCATGAAATTGGGCCCTCACTTGATAACATCCAACTCACGTTTTCATGTCAGCCTTCATGTGATTGACTGTCAAATTACCCCTATTATTGCATGCATTTAGTCATTTAGAAAAGTTGTATATAATCAAAAGAGGGAATGGGTTGGGGGGGAGGGGGCGATTGACTGACCTTGGTGGGATGAGTGAGAAGATGACTTTCCAGAGGAATGTGATGAAATGGAGAAGGTAGTCCAGCCTTGCCGGCGGGATCTCATTGCCGTGTTCATCTTGGTCTCCTCCAACAGTCATTGCACTGATGAGGGACAAATTATAATCATAGAAACAATGAGTTATACACCACCAGTCACTGATGTCACTCTAAGGAGCCAAGAGACCCTTGCATAATGCTGGTACACTGAGGTTATAAGTGCGTTTTGTTGGCACCAAGGAGCAGCCGTCATCCAATTGTCTGCCTCCGTTTGCCTCAGGAAAGGTGTTGTTTGAGATTGTGGCGTCATGTGCGAGGGTTCCCCTTGCAATGGCTGCCATCGCTGAGCTCAAACAATTGAAACCTGCTCGCATGTACGCGTCAAGCACAACTCTCAACCAATAACAGTGGGTCTTCATTGACCTCAGTAAGGGCGCTGTTTCGGTCTAGTGTCGTCAGATGCAAGGGGTCTATTATTTTAGCACATATTATGTATTAATCCACACAAGCCTAGAGAAAGCCTTGTTTAGTGTTTGCTAGGGTGCAAGGAAACAGCTATAAAAACAACCTTATGATACTATGGACCTTGTCTACCCCTCAGACCCCCAAAACCCTGACCTACCTTTTGACCTGGCCCAGCCATGTCTCCTCTTCTTCCTCAGAGTTATCTGCATAGAAATTAGCGAGCCTCTCGTTGATATCATCTGGGGGGGATATAAAACAATACTGATGAGACCATTTGACTTTCTCCATAAGAACCCTAGGCAAAAGTAATCCAGACCTCTGGTAGACCTCTTCAGGGGTCTAAAATCATAGCCCTCCAAAGTGCGCTCCAAAATCTGACAAGCAAATGAGCTCTGACAGGTGACTAGTCAGGTCAATGCAATATCCATAATATTTTATTGTAGGTATATTGGGACTAATATCCATATTTGTAAGGCGGGTTTTTTGCCAGGCAGTCTAGTGCATCAAACTTAAGTTTGGATGATCTACTCATCAGAGTGAGGACTCTAGCCTGGTCATGACACTGTGTCACTTGCGCCCAATTTCATGGTACTGCATACCAACGAACTCTGCACTTATGGCATCATGTAAAGCGGATACTTCTAAAGGCAGTGGAAGGGTGTAAGCACATAATGTCGTGGTAAGCAGGGCAATGGAGTTGGGCCAAGATATGAGCAAGACACTTAACCAACAACTGCTTCTCTCAACCCAGGTGTACAAACGAGAACCTTTGAGGGCTGACACAGTATTACGTTGCAATAATATAAGCAGCTTTCTACCCAGGGAGTTGAGAACATTATCTGTTAATTGTTTGATGAACAGAGATTTATTTTTTAAATGCCTTACTCTAGCTAAGATGTGCACTATACAGGAACCCAGCATTATTCTTATCCTTATTGTATTATACATGATTCCCAGCTTTGTTTTGCGTAGCGAATTTGTTCGACTGAAGTCTGTGAATTAGTACCGTAAGCTTGTACTTTGCATAATATAGTTGCAACATTTATCTATAAACAGAAACTGTTAAGCAAAAGCTGTTTGAACTCCTGTGTGCAGAGAAGCAATTGTTTCTGAATACATCAAAGTATCTACATGTACATGTATATCTCATGCCAGAGAAAGGTACTGCTATTTCCCTAACAATACCGTAATGACTTTAAACTTCTGATGATAGATGTACTTATAACTGCCTGGTCATGTCACTCCCAGAAGAATATAGAGCAAAAAGCGGGGACTTATTTTGCTGATAAATTTTCCATCTTGTGTCAAATTATAACCCTTTTCTAGCATTGTATTTTGATTAAGTTTTACTTGATGTCAAAAAGCTTAGTGCATGTTTAAAAACCATCATAGGATTATAATTAATACTAACAAACATTATATTCAGTTGGCTCAGAAATTAATGATGACGTGGGATGTTTTAAGCTGCTTAGAAAGTCAACGACACACCATGGATACAAATAGAGACAATGTTCATAATCCTCTCTATGCCTCTTCCTTCTCGATCACACTCTCAGCTCTGAACCTCAGACTGTATCTGAATTGGTGACTACAGCTGCGGCTACGACTTTTACTAAGGTCGTCCTATACTTCAACGCATAATGATGCAGAAATCTAGCCATAGCTGTAGCCTAATTCGGTCGCAGCCTCAGTCTGAGACCTTGACTTATCTAAGACTGTGACTTACCGGTAGCAATATTAACCACTGCTGCACTGTGTTCGCCGAGGTGGGCTCCCAGACTTGGATTTCGTAGGGTTATCACAAAGTTCCTATTAGAGCCCTGGATGTGAATATGAGAAGAAGACAAACAAAACTTGAAACAAAACCCAGTATTTTATGCAAGGGTAGAAAGTTAAATATTGAGAACTTTGCAATTTTGGTCTCGTTCTCTGTTCAGGAAAAAGGTTACTAAGTCTGTTACAAAAATGGGACAGACTATTTTCCCCTCTCCAGCCTCAATTCAATTGTGCAGATATGCAGCACAGCACTCTTATTCTATTTTAAGGATAAAGCAAACTTGCAAATAAAATGCCAGAATATGTACCTTTGGCTTTTTGTTGATATCAATTTCCAGCTTTTTAGAGGTTTCTCCGTGTTCAAATTTCAACGTGCCAGTAGTTGCCCTGAAGTCGAAGGATTCACTAATTTCTGGTCCTCCTCGTGCCGTACCATCCCTGAGAAGTCAATTAATATCAAGGAGTCATAAGTGGGGTGTTACAGGAAAGGGAACAAACCCAGCTTGAAAACGTCCACTTTTGTGAACTTTAGTATGGTGCAGTAAGTAGTCTTGGGATTAACTCATCACGAAAGTTACCCAGAGGTCTGGGTCCAACATCATAAAGCTGGTGAGTGGAAAATTTTTCAAGCAGCTTTAATTACCTGGCATTCATAGCATCAATGAGAAGTAAATGGCAAGTTGGTTGGTATCCTGTTTCTGCTAAGCAACTTGTTATGTGCTACCTTTCTGTGCTTACCAGCCTTATAAAATTGGCCCAATGATAAGTCTGTCATTGGTAAAAGGGTCCACTGTTTTACAACTCCGTAAAATTCAACATTACCTGTCAGAAGCCACACCTGTATCAGTTTTCTTTGTTCCCTTTGTACATCAGAGAGATTTGATCTCTTTGATTATGAGTTTAATGATACTTAATTTAACTGAGACAGGCTTGATTTAAAGAAGGTTACTGCCCTTTCAAATACTTGGAAATACATTCACCGCCATTAATCGGTAGCAAAGGTTGGAATGTACACCATTATTGCAGAACTTTTGCCTCAATCTAAATAGTTTGGTTGTCAACAAACATCCATGTTTCCTTCAGGAACTTGGGTGATTTGGTCAGAGGTCAGCTAGCCATAAATGAACATTCATAACTTACATTGTTCCATAGTGTAATGTGACTGCCCCATCACTACCGTTGATCCGCGTTACTGTTGCCATCACTACTCCCTTGTCCATGTCAGCGATGTAGTTTGGACTGTCGAAGGAAAACTCACCAGGAACTACAAGAGGGAAACAGACAAAGTTCTGAAGTGTCATCCTTTAAAAATATAAAGTTATTCAAAGAACAAAAACAAAACCATACTTTCTACTTCGCAGGCCAATATGGGTAACCGAACAACAATACTCACCATCGTCATCAATGATGGTGACTCTGGTCAGACTAGGGTCACCAAGCGCTCCACCCCCATCTGGATTCTTCAAGATGACGTAGAAGTCCATGTTATTCTCGTATTGATTATCGTTGACGATGGGGATGGTGATTTTCTTATGCCACTCCATCTCGTTGAAGACCTAAAGATAGAATACAAAGGAGAAAAAAACAATAACAAAATCAGTGAAATACAATAACCTTTGACCTCATGTAAACTGTGCTTATTACAACATCATTATGAGATACAATAACAGTATTCTTTACCTCTGATGAAATTATAACATCTGTTAACTTGTTGCGGTGCCCACCGGTAATATACAGGTTTGGAAATGGAGTCTAGCTCCTGGCAATCTCGGTGGTCTCACGGTAATACATATCTAGTCTAGAGTGGTGGGGGTCTTGGGTTTGAATCCTACCTGAGTAGTAAGCCTGTGGGTTTTTTTTTCCACCTGACTTGGGAATGCACTGAGTATAAAGTGGAACTAAGCGCTGCACTGCGATGGAGACTTTGTGGGACTTAAAATGTCATTTTATCAGCGATGGGGACTTTGTGGGACTTAAAATGTCATTTTATCAGCGTTGCGATATTTTAGAGGAATTTGTTTGTCTCCTGGAGGATTGGTGCCAGTATGAACTTTTAAATCAACCAGCTTTCAGATTAAAACTATTTTTGCATTCTTAATAATCAATCCTGTACTTTTTTAAAGATTAAAAACAATAGGAATAAATTTGTCTGTACTTTAAATGCTATTGGGGAAAGTCTCTATGCTAATGGGCAAAGATTTGCACAAACACACATGTAGTGTTGTTTGGCAGCGTGCACAACTTAATAACGAATTACTTATTCATTTTGTCTCTATTTTGCAGCATCATTGTAGTATTTGTATTTGTTTGCCTTTCCACCTTTCCCTGCTTTGAGTCATAAAGCTGTAAGTGTTTTCGCCTCGATATTCTTTTCTTCCCCAATAAATTGCATATGCTTCACAGTCCGACCTTCATATTCTGAAATAAAAGCACGCGGCTAAAATTGATAGACCTAATGAACCTTAAGCACTGACATCATCACGCCGTCTCTAGAGGTAAAACGAAGATGAAAAAAGAAAAAAGACATGCATGTATGTGCGGCGCACAAAATGGGCAAATGAGCAACCTTCTCTTGACCTCTAGCCGAGGGCGCCCTATTTAAATGACATCATGTGCATACAAGTGTATTGTCAAAGATCACTATCCACACTTTGAATGACCCAAAGTGAAAGTTAGAGCTTAATCGGTCACCGGAGTCACGAGAAAGTAGTGAAAAACTCTATCAATGTTTTCAATTATTGGGTTTTGGACTCACGAGATCAGTACTAAATGTTTCACTAATTTCTCAAAAAAACTAAAGCATTTTAGGCGAAAATATTTCGAGGGCAGTTTTCCACCATCTTTGGTTGACCATCTTTATATAGGCCTACCAAGAATATACTTATTTGTAAATACGTGAACATTTGTATTTTCACTCACTGATGTGGTGCACATGCTTGCCAAATGTTCACAGTTTAATATACATTAACACCAAAATTGTTTTGATAAACAAAATGAATGAGCAATGCTTTATGGTGTGGGAAAAACCAACCTTTGTGTAATTCATAATTGCAACAAAATTGTCCACAAAAATGTTGGGGTGTGCATATGATAAACAAGAAGACGTAATAATAACACGAAATAGCAGCTAAAAATGACCTTGTTGCATTGACTCGAAGATTGTTAATTCCATTCTGTTTTGGCATTGATCATCACTCACCAGAATCCCTGTGGTGTACTTGAATTCAGTCGTGTGCTTCGCAGTTCCTTCTCTAGTCTCGTAGGCAACGCTAACCACAGACCTCAGATACGCCTCGTCCTCCTTCTTTGTTTTGTCATCTCGTACTTCATATGCCGAGGCTTTTCCATTTTCCTGTTAAAGAAGAAGACAAAATCATAACAATTATAATAATTTTCTGGCATCTGCAGAAATATTTACTCACGGGGTATATGAAACATTAAACAAAATGCAATACACAGAACCCGAATAATGAAAGAGACAAATAAATCACAGTAAACCGTGAGATATAGAAATCCACGATCGGTGTTTCTTGTGAAGGTTTTGTATTATTTGTTATTCATTGCAAGAAAAAAAATACGCCAAAATGAATCCAATTATCCGGAAACATGTACTCTCTCTGATTTATTCAACCGACTTCACAAAGCAGATGACAAAGAGCTCCATTGGCCAACGATGTTGTTTACTGATCAACAAAAGGTTACTAAGGAACAAATGCCGACATGACAACCAAGACTTTTGTATCACTTTTATTAACTAATGAAATCATAAAATTGAAGGGTTTGATCAAATTTCTGCTCGTCTTTGTTGCGGGTCAAAGTACGAGCAATGAAAGTGTGTGGTTTGGTGAAGTGTTTATGAATTAATATACACGAACATAACACAAGGTGAATATAAAACTAGGTTTGTTCACAAAACAAATCAAAACCAATTTGAGAGCTACCAAGAGGCTGTATTGATGTCTCAAAGAACTAAGACTTCTAAGGTATGAACGCCATTTTTCAAAATAGTTTTTCTATATGTTATTGTATGACTGCAAAGAAAGTATGTAGGATTTGAAACGTTGCATAGTATTGGAAAAACACTTAAGTAATGTTTGTGGTAACACCATGTACATGAGTTGGATTTGAAGTTTTGCATGTTGGAGATACAATCTAGTATGGTTTGTGGTAACACCAAGTACACGAAATCGCCGATGAACTGCGGGTTAAAAACAACAACAACAACTTGAAGTTTTCGATCAGTATGTTCTACTCATCTTCAGGTATCTATTTGCAAGGTAAGGAAAACAAATTTATGCCAGGCACTTGTGATCATCGATCGATTTGTTCGAAATTGATGATTAATTTTCCCAATTTTCTTCTGAAGGTCAGCTTCAGAATTAAAATTGTGTCTGCGTAGGTTTTTTTCCAGAAAAAAACGCCGCTGTCTCTCTTACCGTCAACTAGATAAAGAATCATACAAATGGGGACAGTTTAACAGTTACTTGCCTAACATTGGACCAATGGAACAATCAATAATCAGGGGGAGGGTAATGAATTTTCAAG
>CM021533.1:625549-648298 GCA_010994315.2 Pisaster ochraceus
AGCCCTCCCGTGCGCAACAGTAAAACACAACATAAAGCACCCTCGCCTCATACATAAACACTTCAAGAATAATTTGGTTTCAACACAATCGGCATCTCTGGCAAAACTTCATTCCAACCAATCGGATCCACCACAAAATCTTGGGGCAAACTATTTTGTCGCACACTACCCATGAACATCACTGGCGGACGGACATACTTCAAAACACCTCATCGTGTACCAGTCACATTGATCCACGCCAACAGGGAGATCTTCACGGTAGACAAAAAACACCAAGTGCAGTCTCTCGATCGTCAATCCCTGAGGAGCCTTAGTCTTAGCACAACAAGAAAATCCTTGTCAAAACACCGGGATGACTCAAAGCCAGTTTGCGATGTTCCCAGACGATACAGTTTCCAACATTAAAAACTGAAGAATGACTCAAGAGTAAAGTCTCAAATCTGCAGCAGGAATTGATGTGCTGTGTTACAAGGCTTGCATTTTACATTCTAAAAGAAATTTAATAATATCATTTTGTTTTCAATGCCGTTTCTTTTTTCTTTCTTCTTCTTCTTCTGTCTTTTCCTCTCCTTTTTATCAATTGATTTTTTAAGTGTTTGGAGAACTGTTACTGAGTAAATATGAGAGTCACATAGGAACAAGAATAACTACAATGTATGTATTAGACCGATGTTCAAGCCTTGCACGTATTGAAATTTGACAACGAGTTGTGTGGATAGGGAGCGATTTAGGAAAATTGCAAGCCTGGATGGGTGGGGCACAACAGTGTGAAATCAACGGCCTAAATGACACGAGGTCAAAACTCATTTTGGGGGGATGGGGGCGGGGGCACAAGGGGGTGCACCATTTCTTTCTAAGGAGGATGCACTTCTGGCCAATTCGTAGTTTCCGTTTGTTTCTCTTAACAAGCCCCTTATCGTAGCTTTTGTTATGCCATTTTCTGTTGTTCAATACCATAACCTGACATAAGTGTAAAAACAAGTGTATTTGTAAAAACAAACACATTGTCTGCGTGTAAATGGGGGGGGGGGGATATTTTTAAAACATTGACATAATCACATCAAAGTTAACATGTAACATTTTTAATCTGGTAATTTTGAATCTCAAAAAGTCCAGATTGCAATATATCTGTAGGCCCCATACTGTCTGGATGGCCTCATGTATGTAACAACCACACAGCTGTTGATTTCCAACACCACACTCCGGCAATCTGTCAGCCAGATTCAGGCGGGAGAAATCTCTCACTTCACCGGGATGTGTGTGTCACACTTCTCAATCCTCACGGAAAAAACCCCATCTTAGTTAATTTGCTTTTCTGCGTCCTTACAAAACATTGTTTATAACAATATTTGCCAGTCGAGTTTAGCGAGTTGAAGTCATGGACTGGGGAGATTCTCCCAACCATGAAGAAAAGAGTGCAACACAACTAAGAAAAGAGCGCAACACAACTAAAATGTATATTAAAAACAGACAGCAAATGGGAGAACATTATGCCCGTTTGTCTGAAGGCCTGTATGGTAGCTTGGGAACATGTTTCAAATGATTTCGGCAACAAGGTCCACGTAAATAGAACACCCATTGCAAGCTTTTATCAGGAAATGGAAATCCCATGCGGCGAGGGCCGTTGCGAGCACATGCTGACATATTTGAATATGTCCATTGTCTTACCCACATCGTACACTCTGGTCAGCTTATGATACCATGGTATCCCAAGGTAGACCATGCCACACGTCCAAGAGGGGTTGTCAACCAACAAGGCTCAGTGATTTGGTTAGAAAGGGGCAAGACAAACTCTGCCAGCATCCTTTATGTATCTAATCGGTGTCAGTTGTCAATGGCTGATGAAACCAAATTATCAAACTTAATTAATTGAGCCAACAATAAGCTTAAATTAACCCAGACAACACCTGAAAGCTTTGCTCTTGTTTGTTTTCCCTTTTTGGTGTTGTTGTTTTCTTTTCACTGGATATCATAATTATAACTGTATCGTTTTCATTGTTGGTTTTCTTCTGTGCCTTGTTCAGATTGATTTGGCGCATTACAAATGATATTATTATAAAGCAAAATGTCAAATGCCTTTTTCCGTATTGAAATTTGTTTTCGAAGCAGCCTGTTTGTCTGTGTATTGGGAAACTTTTAAAACTAGCAACGATACTAAAAATTTCAATATCGTGAAATAAGTCAAAAAACCTGTGCACATCAATGACTGTTGACAAGATGCCTTAATCACCTTACTGACATTTAACTATCACACCAACCACTAACATTATGTGGAATGCATGTTTCGAAATAAATAACCAAGGCAACCACTCAGAAAGAGCCGCAGATTAAAGGTTAAGAGGGGGGAGGGGTGGTCCTTCAATGTTTCTGAGGGTCAGGGTGAGTACGTCATTTAATGACCAGCTGTTCACTCATGTGTTGGCGGTTATTGCCAGAGCTTTACTCCGGGGGATAATGTGGATTGAGTTGAGACCAAGCCCGGCTTTGCAGAGCTAATTTGACGAAGCATTTGCACTCACGGAGACGGCTAATTTGGTATGACGTTGGGCAAACATACATCAGACCGCGGTGTGTGCTCAGGGCAGTTGAGGATGTGAGAATTTGAATGAGGAATTTGCACATATACACACACGATGAGACATGCAGTCGGTAAACATTTGCAGAGATTTAGTTGGCCTGCATGCTCCGACGCAAGACTTCAAAGTCAATACTTTTCAAAGTTCAACATTGGTACGTTTCCATCAAGAGTCCAAATTGGAAGGAAATATCAGAAAATCCACCATATCGCCAAAACAGAACTTAGAATCATCTGGAACTCAAGTTGTATTTGTTTTGAGTAAATGATTGGATCAAAAGACTTCTGTTTTGAGTCAAATCCCTACACATTTTCTACTTTTCAAGAGACAGCATCTCGCTTTAATATGAGAGAATAAAGTTCTGTTTTAAACATGACGTATTCTCACCAAATTGACAGCTTTTCATTTGTCATTACTGAGTCACTACTTGCTCAAGTTGAGAACATTTTCAAGCTGAAACATGTCTACATTTGACAGGTGCTTGAAACAACTTAACAATAGTTAAACCGTCTCTGAATGTTTTCCATGTACTTCTCAAATTCATAAATTCATTTATATCGTCGGTCGTCAGGCAGTCTTATGCCTCATTCAAAATTCATAATCAGACTTGTACAAGTGAGGTTGAATGGTTGGAGTTCGGTTTAGAGTTTAGAATTTTGTTTTGAAATCTCACCCAAATGAAGGAACAGTGGTCAGGAACCAATTCAAATGCTTGCTCGTTCGCACAGTTTATAGTAACCCAAAGGTTTAGAAAAGATGTTGTCAAATGTTGACTAAACCGTGCGAACGGGCTATTGAACCATTCGAATGTATTACTAAACCGTGTGAAGTTTACTGTTGGAACAATAAACCGTGCAAGCGAATTAGCTCGTGGACTTGCTTTATCTACAACTGTCCCTTCCTGGGCTTTGTACAGTAATTTCAAACCGCGGATGAAAACAAACTTTTTATTTTGTCAGAAAGTAAAGACGTCGTTAATAACAATTAAATAAGTTAAATTTGAGTATTCTTTTAATTGACTTACGGAATGGACCGATGGAACAGTACATCAACGTCAAGCTTCCCAGCACTCTCCAAGACGCAGTAACTTGCTGCCCCGAAAGTAAACTTTCCCCGTAAATCCTCTGAAATTAGAATCAAATGTGAGAAATATTATTACTATTCTTCATTGTTACAGTCACTGATACATCAACGGTTTCCAGAAGAGTGGATTCATCTCCATTCTCTAGTATACAATGAACACTTTACATCTGCTCTTGAATGACAAGGGTGAAGGGTTCGAATCCCACCGGGTAGTATGCCTGTGAAACCCCCCCCCCCCAGGATCTAGGAAATAACTGAGTTTACAGTGATTAACACACATTGGTGTAAGGTAAAATTAAATAATGCTGTAATGAACACGCCATCCAATCATGGAGGAAGACCAGAACTAAATTGAGAACACGTTTTTATCGTGAGATAACACGTGAGGACACGAGAGAGAACACGTTTTATCGTCTCCTAGTCATCCTGTTTTTGGCGACTGTGCAGTTGAAATGTGTAATAGGGCCGAAATAAATTTGTACCAAATTCAGAAATATATTCCACAAAGCTAGCCCCGCCTAAATGTCATACTAATGTGTGAAACACGCTTAAAAATGCTGAAGGAAAAGATGCATCTCTTATTGCTCCCGTCATTAAACCAATCATGCCCAATACTTGGCAACAAAACACAAGTGGACAATTTCCCTGCAGACTATAATGCGACGGAAACATTAACCAACAACGAGAAGTATTCCTCAAGGTTCGTTGCAATTTAAGTAATGCGTCTCGCCAGCTCTGAGCCAACGAGTCCTGTGAGCTTAATTGAGCTCGACACAAGGTACTACGGAACCTTTCTAATCAAGGGCTCACCGTGGATGATACTTGGTAATGCAAGGTCCACCGAGCCACTCAAGCCAGACTTTCATTTTAATTTTTACAGGTCGACTTGTAACCTTGAGCTCTATACATATATAATGGTCATAAAAAAATTATTAGCTTTTTTTTCACCCTTTCTTATTTTCCCCATCAATATGCCAGAACTCATTTCAAATTGGAAAATTGCCACGTAAAAATTTAGAGTTTGAAATTGTGCTGGGTGACATACGATTTCAAATCTGTACGTGTCATGGTGGCAAATGTTTGTGTTTCTTGACTGAAATATGCCGATGTCATAATATGACGTTATATGACGTCACTCACTCATGATCCCAACAAGATTTGCTGAGAAATCCCAGACCATGCCAGAACATTTTGTATTCGTTGTTTGTTGGGGGGGGTGTTTGTTCGTTTGTTTTGTTTGAAGATTTGTTGTTGTTGTTGTTGTTGTTGTTGTTGTTGTTGTTGTTGTTGTTGTTGTTGTTGTTGTTGTTGTTGTAGTTGTTGTTGTTGCTGCTGCTGCTACTGCTGCTGTTGTTGTTGTTTTGGGAGTTTTTTTCTGTTTTTCTTCTTTCTCGTTACCAGCCTTCCAATATGGAGGCCAATTAAAAAATACATATACATTTAAAAAACAGAAGAATGTTTACATTTTAGAGATATGTTATTTCAAAATCCAAATATTATTCAACGACTTCGCGCTTGACAAACAAACTCTGACGTGGACATTTGATCATTTCGTGCTATGTCATGTATGTGTGTCAAAATGTATCGCATACATGTACAGGCACGTGATTAATGTGTACGTTACGTCAATTATGTTTACAGGGCGCTGTGTGTGATGATCAATTGATGACAGGGCTGTGGGTGGGGGGGGGAGGCAAAACTGATTGTTCCCCCTACCTGTTATTGGAACATTTGTTGTTTCATCTTGCAGTGTTCGAGCCTTCTCTACCAGGCCTACAAGGCGGGGATTGTTGAAGTCGGCAGAGGACGGCTTATGACCGTTGACTCTCTTCTTTCCTCCCAAGATGGAGCGAACAGCAGCATGCCTGAACCTAGACACGTGAAGGAACATAGGAACAGTTGATAGCATTATAATACGGCAAAATGATTTAAGAATGACACTTATGAGTGTCTTGATCGTCCTAAAATCTCAAAAACAACCACTATAACTTTTTAACATGATTTGTGTTACCCTAATATCGTGAATATTCAACAAATACACGACGACACACTTCAAGTCACGATTCATCACGTACCAAAGAACATAAGCACACGTGACTGGAAATAAGAACTTCAAACTGAAGTGTGCACAAAACCACTTGAATTGTTGTTATTTTTGCTGAAAAGAGAAGTGACAGTGGACGTAGTCACATCAAGTGCATTTTCTTTGCACTATCCACTGTTGCAAGACAATGCTTCTTTAAACTATTGTATTAAAGGTCAACATGGTCACAGAGTGTCCGTTGATCAATTCAGTAACAATTCATTCATTTGTCTTAATTTGCTCTGCGAAAATTTGAGAAGGTGCAACTCTAGGGACTGTTAGTAAAAGAAGAATCCAAAATGACAGCGTTATTAATTAGTATCATCACAGAGGATTGCATGCTGGAAACAAAATAAAGAAGAAGAATGACGAAAATGATGACAATGATGATGATGATGATGAAGATGATGATGTGGAGACAGTAATTAATATGATGAGAACACCGATAGCGGGCAAGAATGGGAAGACAGTTAATCAAAAGCGATGAGCTGGTCCGATGTCCCCATGGAAACAAGTTTTCTGATGAGCAATTCAGTCTCCGTGTGTGTCGAATAGCTCAGTGGAGCATGAAATCCACGTTAAATGCTAATTATTGTAATGACAAAAGCCATGGCTGTCCAGTGTTGTACCCCCCCCCCCGAGGCTGGCTGCACTTACGCATTCATGTAATGACATAAATTTACATTAATGCACCATTAAACGACAGAGCCAATGGTGCCGCCTTTCTTGTTCAACATTCAATCAACCCAGCTCTAACGATCAATGGGAGCTCAAAATGTACTTGACGTTGGTCCGTTCTACCAATAGATACCTGTGTTTGTGTCTCCACATATTGACAACAAAAACATACTTTTTTTTCAATAAGCTTGAACAGAAGAGGGGAAGTTGGTATACTTGTTGCAAAGTTGATGACCAATGAGGGGAATTGCCTGCAGATTAACTCCAGCCATATTCGGCTCTTAAGACTTACGTCAATACTTACTCTAGAAATTACACAAACTCCCAATGATAGGAGCCATCAGTGTCATAAGTGTTTTTAAATGTCTTCTAATCTTCCAAAGTATTTGACTTTCTAATTCACCTCGATTTTAAGAATGTTTTTCTTCGTTCCCCCTATTTTATTTTAAATATAAATAAAATGTCAGTTTTCAAAATATTGAAACATTGATTAAACTGAATGTCTTTTAGATATTCCATATTTATTTCAGCTGAACATGTAAATCCAACAACCAGATCAAGAATATAGATTCTCGATCAAAATGCCTCAATACTTTCCTCAACCTTTCTGCCCAAAGTTTTGACTAAGGTACACAATCCCTCTAAAATCAGCTACTCCCAGCACCAGACTCAAACACACCATGCAATGTTAATATCAGGGTACATAATCTGTTCAATTTGTGAGTTTCTTTATATTCTCTTTTTCTTTCAAACGAAAAAATTTGAAAATTTCTGAGTATTTCTCACAGCAATTCATTTCAACAAATCAACACGTGTCAGACGCCATCTGTCCACAGAGAGGAAAATACACAATCCTCTCCTTTTGGATCTTCATTTTTCTGCTCATGAGTGAAATCGAACCAAGTTTAACTTTTAAAGACAAACAGGTGGGAAATGTGCATGGCACAATAATGTCAGCTACAGTTGTGCCAATCCCCAGTGAGACAATGACGTCCAGCTCTGTTCACACCTACATGCGTGATGCAGTGTGCCAGAGACGGACTTCCCACAGGTTGTACCCTGATATTGAAGTAGAACACACAGAATGAGGACCGACACACAGACTAATCACAAATCAACCTTAAAAATTAACTGCAGCGGTACCGTGCATTTTATGTTTCCATCCATCAATTTTATTACTTTGTTTTCTTCTTCTTCTGTACTTTCGGCAGAGCGCTTTACAGCCCAAAGCAATAGGTAATCTATGCTAGCCCACGCACCATGTTTATGCTCGGATTGGATAGTATTTAGGCCCTGTGGTACAATGAATACCGCCACAGAATAGAATTGAGTCGGTTGCCAGATTAGTCTGTGTGAACGAACGATAGAAACTAACACCAGGAGAATGCTGTGCTTTGCGCTGAACTTGCCTCTGCATGCAGTCAAAGCGATGTCCACTATTTTTTCGACTTTTACCAAATTTCTGATACTGGTATGTAGTGCAGAGCTAGTGAGCATTCAAGTGGATGCTAATCTTTTCCTTCTTCGTCAGCTTTTTGCTGGTTCAATAACTACTAATTGCGCACCTAAGTGTCTTTAACCTAATTAGCTTATAATTATAAGTGAAGAGCGAATGCCAGCGCAAGCCTTAGATGCGCACAGGGCAAGCCATAGATGCGCACAGCATAAGCACAAGCACAAGCCTTAGATGCGCACAACGCAAGCCTTAGATGCGCACACTCCAAGCCTTAGATGCGCACAGTCCAAGCCTTAGACGCGCACAGCTTTCTCTTGGTTCTTTTACTAGACAGATGAGTGGATGACAATGATGGTTTCCTACAGTGATGGTGAACTCACCCCGTCAGGCTTTTTTGTGAATATAAACATGCAAAACTGGAATGAAAGAAGAATTACAACATGCCACCGTTATGTTTCAACAAAATGTAAACATTCATGTGCTACCCCCACCCCAACGCCCACAAATGTTGAAACAGTCACACCCGAATTTTATACATCCTATTTGGTCCTAGAAATGTTATCTCTATGAATGAATGAATGTGGAAAAAACACTTAAAAAAAACCAAACAAACAAACAAACAAACGTGAACTGAAACAGACATAAATGGAAGCTGAATGTTCCCCGTGTTTCTTAAGGGGGATATCATCGTGATCATAGCAGGCCTGGTCACCGCCATTATTACATTATCATGTGACAGACAGCCATGTTGATGCCTGCTTCAAATGATTATGGCGTCAGTGGCCCACTTTAAGAAGCTAAGGGTTTATTCGGTTTGAAATAGCTAAATGCTATTCCATGGGAATCGGAGTCAATCTTTCAAGAGTCACATGTCAAACTTTCTCCCCTCCCGAGTCCCATCCGAAAACCACAATTTACATGATGCAATTGATAGACAAACTCCGTGTTTATTACACAGGACATCAAAATGCAACTAGTCTCAGGGGATGATTGCGTTTGAAGCTGATATGTCCACTAACACTCGTCGAGATGGTTTACTGTCAGATTATTATCTAGAGACGAGAGATTTTTCTAGAAATCCACAACAGATCCCTCCACATTCTCCGTATACAAGATTGTCAATTCTCAACAAAACATTACTCATCAAGGCCTTCTCAAAATGTATTTTTCCCTCAAACTATGGACACCTCCCAATCAAATCAAAAGTATGAGTCACAGACGATAAAACGACAGATACATCACTTCCGCTGTGCATCCTTCTTAGAAATCATCCCTGATCTTCTTCTTCCTCCCCTCCCCCCTTCGTAAGTCCCGTGTCCGAATTTTTGGCGCAGAAAATGTCAGCAGATCCCCGAGGCATAACACGTACAACACTTCGTGCCGTAATTGACAGTCACTGTCAGATTGTACAACTTTCCACAAACACTGGCTGACACAGAACCAAAAGTGTTTGTCTGTTCGGGTAATATCTATGAGGGCTTGATCCACGACATAAGATGGCCCCGTGTGTGTGTGGTTGGTGTTATTTGTTTGTTTGGGGGGGTTTTGTTGGTTGGTTTTGTTTCAACACATATATTGATGCAATTATGAATATGGATTGATAACATTACATATTGCAGTGGGGAAATATCATCAGTGTAGCTTGATCATGTGTTGAAACTCTATACCTAGAAGTATTGGGATTTAGTTTTTCTCCAAACGGAACACCATTCTTAGAAATCAAATTCTACAAATCCATGCAAGACGAACACAATGCAATTGCAATATCCCCCCCCCCATAGACCTTTAATATGCTGCAAACATCTTGGTAATTATCATGTATTCACCAATGTGCAATAACTTCTCTAAAAAGGTGATGTTTCATGACACCAAAACAAGAAACCAGACTCTTTATCCAAAGCCTTGGTTTGATACTCTCGTCATATTGGCTGGGGTTTTGTGTGTGTATATTTTTTAATGAAAGAACCATGAACAAGATCGCAAAGGTCCCTAAACAAAACACCATAATGATTAGAAATTCTATTAGTTTGCCTGTAACAACATGCTGACAAAGTGGATGCAGCATTGGATACAATTATACAGGCATGCCGGATGCAATATCCATGCATGGCTAGTATAAGGGAGCAATGACATTTTTTGACACACAATGTTAGGCTGCAGCCTACCGTCCTCTCGTCAATGCCCGGGGTTCGTTGAACCACACTGTCAATGTTCCAGCAAACCTTGGCTGTAGAGTAGAATAACTGATTGTCGATAACTCAATATCATGAGAGGCAGTGTCATATTTTTTTGCTAATAAAAATAGGTGACTCATGGCAACTTTACAAAAGGATGTAAAATATTCCATCTTCTTCTTTTCCTGTCTGTCAGTTAATGCGTCGAGTTTTCGGCCTGTGTACATTATCAGATTATGTTAAAGTAAAAACTATCTGATTCACTTTTTTGTTTTAAGTGAATTTGGACTTGGCTTGGAAACAAGTGCCAAAGTTTAGCGATATTGTTTTCCAGTGTTTTCTTAAAACCGCAAGGGTTCAAGTCTAAAAAGAGAATGTGACTTATTTTTATAGGTCTGAGAGTGAAACTGACACAAATTCCAAATGGTCCAAGACTTTTACAAATGAGAGCTGAATTTTCAAGACAGTGGCTTGAGATTTCAGAACTCTCACCATGTCTATATGACTAAAACTACGACCAAGAACGTGTCCTGAAATACCCACGGCAAGGAGTTCAAAGATAGCAGGCTAACACTAACAGAGCCCACTTTCTTGGAACTGCTTAAGCAGACAATTGTGATTAACAACTTTCTGCTAAGCAAGAATAAACAGGATACCAGTCACAGATTGTACATGTGACATGGTATTTTGGCTGGTAACCTTATTCTGGTAAGGATAATTGTGTTGTACTTAGCTACTTTTTGTGCATAAGCAGCTCGGGTCCGTGGTGTACAGATCTAGGAGATGGTCTGATGAGGCCCCCAGAAAAAAAACTAACAGCTCCCTTTTGACCAATCCCTAGACAACACGCAAGTCTTGAACAAGACTAGCGCCCTAAGAACTAAGCCAAAAAACAAAGACGGCCCCGGTGTTCAAGACCAAACCAAAACTTATAAAGATCCAAAACCCAAAGGCTGGTGATCTGCATGCACGTAATTCAAGATAAACTTCAAGCTATACTTTTGTCTACATGACATAACAAACTAAAATTGGAATATGGTGATCACATTTTGATTACAATTCATGCATACACAACCATACATCGGAGAGAGATCAAACCCTCGGTATCAATGTGCAGGTTGACAAGAGCTCAGGGGACGGGGAAATACTTTACCTGTTCCGACTGTTGTTGTATGGACCAATCACAGGTGCAGAAATGGTGTATCAGAAGGTTTGATGGATGTGGTCAGAATTATAAAGTAGAGATGTTAACGTCTACGAAACGGCAATTATTGTTTTTTAAAAGAGATACACCGTTGGAAATAATCAATATGAGTAAACAATGACAGTCATTTCACAGAATTCTTCCCCCCCCCTATTAAGATGTAATTTAACTATTTATGTAAGTAATAGCTTTATGTGACTATAGTTTGAAGAGTGGTGTTGTTAGGACAAAATACTGTACTGTTACACAAAAATACAAATGTTAGCAAACAGTATTAACCACTATGGACGTCATAGGACCGTGTCACACGCGGCAATTTACAGGAAACTATAGCTTCGAGAAGAAGAAAAAACATTTGCATGTTAATTTCCACATACTTTTTGGGGGGAATAGTTAAGTATACTGCTAGAATAACGTTTGTTGTAAAACCGGTCAGCTCCTTCTGCATTCAATGCAGTTGGTTGTCTTTAAGTTGCCCGTAAAAATTGCCCGGTGTGACAAAGCATAGCCTCTTTAACTACTCTTGTGGGAACCAGTAAAGCACAAAGTGATTAGCATAATATTGACTTAAAACTTCTAGTGCTAAGGTTGTGTGTGTGCTCATTGACTTTGTTTGATTGTGACTTTGGATTAAATACCTTTTTTACGATTAAGATACCTAAAGTTTCACCCTTTTAAAAAGGTATGCAGTATTGGAAAGGTACAAGGACCAAGAATAGTGCCCTAGGGAACTCTCCCATACACCATCTCGACAGCATCACACTGTAGGGTTGTCACGGCAACCCTCAGCCCGTCCACAACCAAAATGAAGTAATCAAATGACATAGTTATCTAATCATATTTAGCAAGGCTCCATTATTGTCGAGTAGTACAATCCAAGATATAAGCTCCCAAGGTCAAGGCAATATTTCTTAAGGCAATCTTTCTCAAGCCATGCGTGTTTGTTTTATACATTTCGTTATCTCCATTCCTGTTTCGGGAGTTAATTCACTACTTGTCTGTGTTTTTCCCCCGTGGATATTTTGCTGGCAAACTAAATTCAGTAAAAGCACACTCTGCATGGTTAATCTAATAGACTTCTTCATTTCTCAGTACCCCCCCCCCCCAATGAAAAAACCACCTGAGTTGTACTAAGGAAAAAGCACAACAAAAACTATGCATTGAATTGAGGCCTTTGGCTGCCATTGTATAATGCACATCAGTATAGCATCAATACCAATATGAGAATACACTTCATAACATGCAATCAGTTTCCACCACATGATTTATTTTTCAAAACTGAGATGAAAGCACTTCTGAACTAAAAAAGGATGAGCTTTTCTAGGATATCCTTAAAGCATTGAACAATTAAACTCTGATGTGTTCGTTGTTTTTTTACCCTTTAATGTATATATACGTAAACTGATAGAAATAAGTTTACATAAAAAATATATAAACAAACCTTTTAGCTAAATTGTTTTAGCTCTACTATAAAGCTAAATTCTCTAAGCTAATTAATTATCTACGCTAAGCTCTAAGCTAAAGTCTGTAAGCTACATACCCTTGTAAGCTAAATTGCTCAACCGACTAGCTTAGCTCATTGGTTACTCCAACCCCTTTGAAGTATACTTCTTTGCTGCTGTGAACTCCATTTTCTTAATTTTTCTTTTGTTGTTGTTCTGGGTCAAGTATTTATATAGGTAGGGTGGATTAAGCTTAAATTTTAATTGCCAATAGAATAATAGAAACACGCGTTAGTTAACAACCCCTCCCCACCCCCCCCCCCAAAAAAAATAATAATAATAATAATAATAATAATAATAATAAATAAATAAATAAATAAAACAAAAATACAATAAAATAAAATATTAATAATACAATAAAATAAAATAAAATAAAATAAATACATTAATTAATATAAAATAAAATAAACATGAAAATAATTGAACCTGCACGGAACGTTTGATGACATTGTCTGCAAGGGGCTTGTATTTCGATCGAGCCAGAGAAATACACTTATACAAAAATATAAAAGAAAAAACAACTTAGCCAGAACCAAAAAAGGGCTGTACCTTTCCTCCGACGACTAGCTGAAACCAATCATTCTCAAGGCTACAAAATCTTCTAATACAACATGACCTCAGAAAGTCACGTTTTTCTTTACTTCATAAAGCGCTTTCCGAGTTGATTAATTTAGTAGTCCTGTGTTTGTACAAAATGAGAATGATTTCATATGCAATCCATTTTTTTTTTTTTTTTTTTTTTTTTTTTTTTTTTTTTTTTTTTTTTTTTTTTTACAGTTTCACCAGAGCTGTTTTTAATCTCCCTGGAAGATTCCTATGAGGAGACAGGTCACTGAAGTAATTTTTCTGACAGTAATGTCTACGGTTTCAACAATATGGCAAAACCATATGGTTTGGTACACTGTCTTTATATACCCTTCTATAGACCATTATCATGATGCCACCATCTTGGTCATGTTCCCTGTATCCAATTACAGCAATGGATGCTAATACTTCGCAAGTAACAACTTTTCTGTGACGGCGAACGTTTGTTTTTCTTTTTTCTCTTCGATTTGAAACATCATAATCTGTCAAAGTTCGGTGAAAGAAATTCAAATTTTTTTAAAGGTCCTTTTGTAATAAAAACCAGGCAACGCAACTTAAAGGTTAAGACACAACTTTTACAAACTATCAAAATTTCCAGTTATTCAATGGCCAACCATAAGTAACTGTAATGACAAAAAACCATTAGCGGGTTAAATGTGAATAATGTCTGGTACCGCAATTAACAGTTACTTGTCTGGTCACGTGTGAATGCTCAATTTCAAATTCCTCAAGATAGTGCATAGCAACTTACACAGATGCTGGTATCCAACGACGCTGGTATCCAACTGATATAAATTCATAATAAATTGCGTATAGGGGGTCCACTGTCTCTGTGTGCTAAAGGTTGCCCCGAACCACGTGACTTAGCAACACTGGAATTAGGCTACGGGATTCACATTGAGCACCAACCTGTGACTAAGCCAGGCATTGTAACTAATGACATCCACATCTAACTTGCAAATGGCGTATTGGTCAACAGTTCTCAACAGTTCTCGTACTGATGGGTTCCGCTGGGCAATGGATTCAGGATAGTCTGGTTTAAATTAGAAACAAAAGTCACTCTATACGGCAATAGTCAACGTATAGCTTTTTTGTATTGATGAGGGCTGTGACTAAACAACCAAATTACCACAATAACTATTGTATTGCAAGTCCCGATTTTCTTTTCTTCATTGTTGATATTTAAACTGGATTTTTTAACCTTCTTTCAGTTACTTTCTTTTTGTGTCCGCCTTAAGTTTAGTCTTTTTACTTGTACTTTTATCATGTATTGAGTATTTTGTTTGATATGTAATATTACCTTTTGCTTATTGTCTTTTAGTTTCTAGTAACCTCTATGTACTCAATGCATCAATCTATCAGTATTTGCATTAGTGTTTCATAGAAGACGAGTTTACTTTGTAATTAAGTGGGTTTGAATAAACGGAGTCTAAGAGCTCCACTCAAAAGAAAAAATATATATATAACTAAATAACTAACTAAATAAATAAATAAATACATAAATAAACAAATAGATAAATTCATAAATAGAATAAATAAATAAATGAATAATATTAAGTATAAAAAATAAATAAATAAATATTTAAATAAACAAATAACTCAACAAATTAATAAATAAACAAACTAAATAAATAAAAAAGAGAGCACTGCTACAACAATGACAGTGAATGCTCTGTTATTAAAGCATAAACTGTTTTTTTCTATTATCCTTTTACATATCTTTTACAAGAAATATTTTACAACGTGTTGCCAAAATAAAAGCTTCACAAAATTGATATTGAAAAATACATCCTGAAAGGTCTTTGAGCGTCATTTTTCTGTGATGTTTCAGTCTGATGAGCTTACATTGTACACAGCTATACATAATGTACAGGGCTACATTTTGTATACAGCTATGAAAACACATCAGCAAAATTTATACAGTCGTTAACTTCTCATTTGAAACCCAATTAGTGAGTGAATGTGCATGATGAGTGTCAATGTTGGAGGGGGGTTCGTTTCTTACCTTGCTCTTGCAAACTGTTGCTTCTCCTCATCCGTCCTGTCCGACCTCCCTTCCTCTGGACCAGCCTCCAAATCCTTCAAGACACTGTAGAGAAAAAAAGCAGAGACTGATTTAAGAAAGTGCTTTAAACCCTAGAAATGCCATGTGTTAAAAGACACATAGCTTCATTCATTTTTTTAATAAGCTGTCTCTGTCAGAGATTGCCATTGCTATTTTTCTGCTACCACTAAGCTAACCAGTGTTCCAGGCTGATGTTCTACCCCCCCCCCCCACCCCAGCCCCGCTCCCACCCCCGCTCACTGTAGTACTTATTTATCAGTACAATTATTTTCAGAACTAAATAAGTTTCCCCCTCCCCCTTCCCGGTTTCCGAAATCCACTCCACGGTAGTAGACTTTAGGAACAAGAATCCAAACTATACATTGATACCACGAAGATGATGCCTCACAACCTATATAAACAATTCTAGAAACGATGACTACAGTCTGGGCATACACAAGTTCAGAGTTGACTTCCCAAACGTTAGGTCATAACTTTCAATGCGTCTCAACGGTCATATTAAGGTCCACGTGGTAAGTTGCTACAAACAAAAGCCGTTGTCTGTTTCAAATCATGGGCCGATTGAATTAGCCCGGGACAGTGCTAGGTTTCAGTGTGCGCGATCTCCACTCAATGCACCGTCCTTAGACACATAATTAAGAAGTTTCATGTTCTTTCCCACTTAGTACAAGAAGATTTTAAAGTCGACAGGCAGCTCGGGTTCCATTTGAAATTTCTACAAGTAGTTTTCGACTGATGGATATAGAAGGATATATTGATTGATGTGCTATGGAAAATCTAACCCATCCACTAGGGAAATTAACGCGGTCTAGACTTAAGATTACGATGGTAAATTATCATATGTCCGGCATAACTGTTTCCTCTCTCTGGCTATCAGGCTCCGTTTCTGTCATTTAAGACATCGTGGCAGATCTTCAGATCACTTCCACAGTATCACAAAGTTACGAGATAGCCAACATGGTTGTTGGATACGGCTGAACTAAATAAATAATAAGTATGGTTAGTTTATAAAACTGTGGAGGGACCCATCAATGCTTAGAAGTTATGGGTCCCTGAGCAAGCCTGTGAGTTGAGCCGAGAATTATTTTTGAAATTGTGTGGAAGACATCAGGTATGGAAAAAAACGTCCCTAAAAAAACAAGTGACCAAGAAGGCTCAATGTACAATTATTGTTATCCTTAAAATATTTTCGTCTTCAGTATTATATAAATATAGACGTGTTTCATTTGGGGTTGAACAAAGAAAAATGCGCTCGAAAAATGCACTCCCGCTCTAGTGAATTTTTCTCTGTTCAACCACAAATTCTTAAGTCTGGGAAAAACAGAATCTTTGAGAATGTTGTCGCATTCATCAAAATCTTAATTTTTTAAATATTTTTATTACTATTATTATACATTAACCGAATGCATTGTGACCGATAGCTTTAAATAGCCGGCATGAACATGTAGTTCCATTGTATGTTCATCTCTGTGAGATAATGTGCATTGAGCGGAACTACAATAACTACACTTTTTCCCAATATTTGTTTTGCAAAATCTTGTCTTAATATAATTTTCCCCCTGATGATCAACACAAATCAAATTGCTCATATCTTCGATAGACAGGAAATCACATTTTAAAAAGCAAGTAATCAGATTTTCCACCAAAAATGTCCTTTGACGTCTGCAGAAAATTCATTTTTAAATTGAATTCTCTCCAGACGTATTGGGAAAGTTACGTAACAAGAGGAAAACAATCCGTGATTACGACTGTAGACGCAGACGTAATCATAACAAATAAATTGCATTCTTGCGAACATCTTGAATTGTCTCGATTAACCAACGTAATGAGCTTCAAGAAAGAATTACCAAAGAGAACATAAAACAAATTAAAATAAAAAATAAAAAAACAATTGGTAAAGTTGGACTTCCACAGAGTTCACTTCTGAGCGCATAATCAAAATAAAAAAGTAGAATAATAACAACTTTGAAGATCCCTGCAAAAACAGGGTTTTTTGCCACACCTCAAAACTGTGTTTATTTCTACTTCAGAACTTAAAAAAAAAAAGTGCACTTAGGTAAAATAGGTTAGTATTTCTCAACACACAAATGTGTTTGAGACATCAGATTACAGTGATATCATGGCTGGAATATTTTGGTACTGTCAGTCCTGGTCAAATTGTGTTTGTTTGTGTGTTTGTTTTATGGTTTTTTGTACTACGTTCTGTTTGTCGTCAATTTTAATGCCATTTTGAAAAGTGCCTGATTCGGGCATATGGTGTCGTTAACTAATGGCTCTAAACAAATCTCATTCCAACAACATACCCTACATGATTTGTTATGTTAAAACACTTATCTACCTTGTCAAATTTGCCCAGTTGGGAATTTTCAAACCCTGTAGGTTGTGAGGTTTTTGCAATGCAAGCGCTTTCATGGGCTATCTCCATCCAATGGATTAGAAAAAACTCACGGCATGGCAAATGGCAGCTACATCATCGATCATAATTGCTGCTCTCCACCCAGGAATATATGTAATTAATTTTACAGGCAACGCCTGCCATTCAATCGATTAAACACTACTTCTAATGGATTGCCGAGGGGATATACGTCACCCCCCCCCCCACTGCACTCCCACCAACCCCTACCATGGATATTGTTTGGTGAGTAGCTTAATTGCTTTGATGTCGAGTGGGATATCGTGTCGCGAGTTAATGAGCATCTGAATAAGTGATTACGTAAGAGTGAATATTTAATATATGAGCAAGGGTTAACGCCAGAGTGAAAGCAAAGAGAACAAATCGGAGTCTCAATCAACTCAGTTATAAACCAATTTCATACCCTAAAATTTCACCGTTTGCCTTTTCCGTGTGCATTCTTTGAGTTCCAATTTAAGTCTATTTGATATCTGTCTTCCACAGTTCCATGATTTGATTAATAATTTTATTCCGGGTGAAACTTTCTGAAGCTTTTTGTGAGGGTACAGTACAGTTCCAATTTAAACCCGTGTGATTTCTGCCTTTCTTGTTTCCACTGATTTGATTAATAATTTGTTCCAGGTGAAACCTTCTAAAGCTGTCTGTGAGGTAACAGCACAGTACACAATTAGAGCTGCTGGTAACAATTTCGTTGATGATCCTTCCTGGTTTTTTTCTACATAAAAAAAAGTACAAAAATAAATACAAAAGCAAATCTTCTTAACAATCTTAATTCAAAGACTGTAAATACTACATATTGGAAGCATCATGAAAAATGGTGACTTATAGAAAAGGAAACAATACTTACAGCATGTCATTAGTTCTCTCTTCTGCAACTGCTTTCAAGTTCATTTGACTGTTGGGAAAGAAGAAAAAAACACTCATCAAGTTTTGATCGTGTACACTCTTGTCTCTCGCCTGTGGTTGGCCAACTGTGCAAGGCAGGGCCTTATTTTGTGGCACTGTTCACCACAGAGTAACGACTGGTCATCATGGTCTAATTTGACAGAGCTGCTTGAGAACAAACATTTGCTAAGAGTAACAAAATTATATACACCAAAATAAGGTTACCAGCCAAAATATCATTCAACATGTACCATCTTAGACTGGTATCTTTGCCTGCTGGGATAACGAATCAAGCTCATCAAAATCCCACTGAATGTTTAGGGTTATTAGGTGAGAAAGGATTCAAGTAAAACAATCAAGGGAGTTTGGGCTAACAAAAATTTCAAAAAATCAAAGTAATGATACATGTATATAACTAAATATTTTCTTTTTTTTCCCAAAAATTACTCCTGTATCATCCCTTTATGGCAGCTGTAAAAGGGGACCTATTTTTATCAATCAATTTATTTAATGCAAAGCCACAAATGGATTGATCAACATTTGATCCGTACATCATATAAGTCAGAAGGGAGATACAGCATACAGAAAGAACAATCAAGCGCAGTGCTTGGCACATCTTGTTGGAGATATCACTACCATTAATTGAATTAAATGACTTTCTTTTCTTCTTCTTCTTCTTGGTACATCCTGGAAACCTGTCACTCTTTGTTCATGGCTAAGCCCAGAGACCAAGCTGTCAAGCTGAATAATCTTAGTTCAGAGCTCACTTTGAACTACTTCTATCTGTTTCTAATTTCCGGACAAATTAATATCAAACTCCAAAATCTTCCACAAGAATGTCTTTATGATGATTTAACGGGTGTTTAACTTCCACTAGACATTCAGTTTGATTGTTTATAATGCTAAGCTGTATAATAGATAAGAGAAAAAAATCATGGGTTTTTATAAATAAAACTAGGAATCTTAAATGCTTGTGGCTTTCCTTACTGGAGAAAATGAAAGCAGTCTTCAAGACCGATGATAATTTAACTGAATTAAGAAACATCACAAGACTGATGGTAACTTAAGTGAATTTAGACGGACACACCACAAAGGGGAGATTTTAATGGTCATCTAAAGAAATTGATGGAATCGGGAGTTAATTCATTATAGGGAGGGAAACACGAAGAGAGAAAAAACAAGTAATGATTACTGTGGACAACAATGGCCAAGGCTGGGTTGTCCAGGGTGGGGAAAGAGTCTTGCTTAAGAGGTTTCCAAAATATGTCCCTATATGTGTTTCAGTTTAAAATACATATACTCCTGTGTTTTTCTATAACAACATGAGTGAGTCAAGTCACTGCTGACATCAATATCTGAAGCTATGCGTTCCAGATTGCAGGAGGTACGCTGAAATGGTGGCATTTCCACCGTTTGGTAACCCCTGGAATTCCAAGGAGATTTTTTGGAACAGTAGCCTCAAAGCTAGATAAATAGATCAACGCGTATGACTTCTTGGTGTAAAAGAATTTGAGATAAAAGAATTTGACATAAAAATATTTAAAAACCTACTGATTGCAAATGACTTCAAACGCAACTAAATTTCATTAATTGCAGTAGAGCTCAGGCCCTAGCTGGAAAATTCAGCATTTTAAAGTAGGTCTTATGAATTATTCACTGCAATTTGATCCCCCACACATACATAAATAAAAGGCAAAACAACTGCAGCGATCGCTCTGATCACACATGCCAAGAGACTTTCTCACAATGACAAGTCACCAATTTCTCTCAATATAAAAAACAAAAATCCCTCACACCCAGCGGATATTTGATGTCTATAAGTCAACCCCTTCTGCTAATAGCTGGACAATAAAACGGCGCATACATGTTGTATTTTCACAGTAAATATCGCTGTGACTTCACATGTTTACTGTCTGGTTTGAGGTTGCGAGTGGAAGGCTGAGCAAAGTGTTCTAATTAAGACCAATACTACAGCCAGGCTTGCAATGTTTGCTTCTGTATGGACCATTTTGTAACATGAAAACGCTGTGTGAAAACCCAGCAGGAACACGGGCGATCCATACAGTGTTCGTGATAGACCCCATCAGAGAAAAGTCTCAAATTGTCATTTCAACTATGATACAACTAGGCAGTTCAGAATATAATACTTGTTATTGTGTACGTTGTAATGCAGTGACTTTATGTCTCCAAATTAACACCTGGTAGATCAAGCTTTCTTTAAAATTCGTAGTACCCCCCCTTGGGAGCAAATCTGAAAGTGACATGTGTACATTTTCGTGTCTTTATACTCTATGGCAACACTGCACATAAACATTCTCGTCAAATTAGATTTTCACTGCACCAATGTGAACACTCTGATGATATTAAATTTAACACTCGGTGAAAAATTAAGAGCAGCCGCCAAAGTATCAGACAATCTCCGGTCATCATCTAGCGAGTCGATATATAGTAGAGGAGACAGAGGAGACGAGGAGGGAGAGAAAAAAAGGTAAGGGGAAAAAATGGGTCCATCGTCACAAAAACACCTGACAATGAAGTGATAAGTCACACAATGATAAATGATCGCTACTTTCTCCACTAAAAAAAAAGGCCAGACCCTTCACAAAGGACCTATTTTTTTTCTTCGCGATCTCGCCGGGATTGTTCAGAATGGGAACGCTAATGTGTGAGCCGCGGGTGGAACAATTGACACCGGCGGCTCTGCCGATTGTTCTCCCACGGTTGAGATGGTTCGTCAATGGCTCTCAACACAAGAATCAGGTCATCGAAAAGGACTTAGCAGTTACTGAGATCAGGGTCTGGGTAAAAGATGCGGGAAATTTTCCGCGAAAATCCTGTTTTGATTCGGTGATATGGCGTCCGGATTGTAACTTTAACAGATTACTGACGCCTTCGATCATCACGCAGACATTTTTGTTTTGCTCCCGTAGTGTTTATCCAGGGCTTCAAGGAGTGGCAATCACTCATTCTTTCAAATTGTTTGTATTATGACAAGTCATGTTTAATTGTATTGTTGAAGCAAGTGAACAACATTGATAACTGCAAGGGTGAGAGTGTAGGTGCTGACAAAAAGGTCTGAAGCTAGGATCCAAATCTCAAGAAATATGTTGAAATATGGCATTTCAACCTTTTGGTAACGTTTCATATTTATTACATATTCATTTATTTAGGTTGTGAAGCCAAGGATTCTACGAAAAGCAATCATAATCGCTACTATACTAGCCAAGAACCCCATGGAGAGAAGACAAGGAGGGAGGAAAACCCAAGATAAATATTCAAAGGAAAGCCCACGCAATCTGGTAGGGACTGAAAACCCGTTCCGCATTGTGCCCCGGTGGGATTCGAACCGGGGTCCAAGAGGTGGAAGGCGATAAAAGAGACCACTACGTCAACCTGACCATACTATTATGATTTTATTTTTTTACCTATTATTTAATTGTCAATAATGCCCTGCAGTAGTTAGTCATTACCGAAGGGTGGTGATGTTGTCATGGAATCAACAGCACAACATAAATGGCTATACCATGCCAGAATAAAAACGAAACCAAATCAACTGTTCCAGAACTGTCCTTTCATTATAACCTTTGTTTCCTTTCCGTGAAACCATTTTGTAACATCAGCGATCCATCATTACGTACACAAGAGCTCATGATCTTGTTGCCATGGTTTCAAAACTCCAAACGTAATTAATGTTTCGCAGCAACTAAAGCTGCAAAGCCATAATTACATTGACGTTGATGGCCAATAAACTTTGTTGTTACTTCTTCCCCCCCCCCTCCCAATAATTTGATGCCGTAATCAGCAGCATGATGGCATGACAGGTGCTGTGATGAAATATGCCTAATGTGTCTGCGTACCCTCCTTATTCTAGACCCGGAATCTCTCAGATGTTTCACTGCAACACCCAGGGTGTTGAAATTTACACCATGGGGGTTGAAATTTACACAATGGGGGTTGTCACATAATTTAGGCCTATACTCAGGAGAGTATCCAAATAAGCATGATAAGGTGTTGAAATAACACAAATATAATTGTGATGGCAGAA
>CM021533.1:649298-666912 GCA_010994315.2 Pisaster ochraceus
AAAAACCGAAATCAATACAATCTACACTGTTGTCATGGTTACCTTGCTGTTCTTTCTGCCTCCAAAGCGGCGAGCTGAGGGGAGGGACCATGGAACACAGAATGCTTTTTGACGTTTCCATTCACCACACGGATGTTCTGCACAGAAGAAAAACACAATTATTTGAAAGCAATTGTTGAAACACTTCATGACAGCCAACGTTTTAGTGGTTTATCAAACATTTTGAACAGCAAAACTAAGTCATTGTAAAGAATGAGTAGAGTTTGAAGCTTCACGAAAACTGTCTGCCCATGGTCTTTCGTTTTGTTGGTTTATCTATTCATTCAAGTTGATTTTATTCCAATAACAAAATGTGAACAGGAAACCTGGAGAAACGGTCAGCTCTAGATGTGGAAGGAAAACTCCAAATGGGGGAAATCCCACGCAACTAGGTAGTGACTGAAAACCCAATCCACGTGCAAGGCTCCAGTCCGAGGTGGGATTCGAACCGGGGTCCACAGAAAAGAAAGGCGGGGTAATGCCACTGCACAGTACCGGTAACACAAGGAAAACTGAATCCCAAATAATGCAAGCAATATCTATGATGTGATGACGTCAAGTGAACTGGGTCAATACATGCTTACATGTCTTCTAAATGCCGACATTTGTTTGCTTTCTTCCCGAAGGGGAACAAATCTACACAATTGTTGCTATTCTTACAGTAACAGATGTATAAACTAAATTGTTAATCTTCTTCAACACACTTTTGTTGATTTTTAAATGTACACACTTTTGTTGATTTTTAAATTTACACAAGTAAATTTCAGTCTTTATAACTGTCGTGTAATTTTAAGTCAAATAAGAAACCTAAACGAATTGAATTGAATAGTTTTATTGCTGCCCCTCTATATTTTAAGTATCTTTTTAATAGTAACCGCTCGTAGCATGGGGCGTAGTGCCTTGTCAAACTGAAACAATGCTAATACTCAAAGTTCCAGGCCTACGTTGTCGCTTGAATTCTGATGTGCATTATTAAACATCCGCAGAATGGAAAGTGGACTTGTCTAATCGGTACGGAAAACATTTTAACTCCGCATCAATTAACGGATAAGTCTTGTTCATCCAGGCATCTTAATTAAAAAATATAGCAATAATAATAAACATCTTCGACGTCCGAGTTCGGAATAAATGACCAACTTGCCAATTAGCTTTAATTGGAAAAAGGCACTTAAGATACTGTCCATTGTTTACGTTTTTTATTGAGACATAGGGGTATAATTGGCCACGGGTAAAAAAAAGGAACATTTTCTAGCTCGATCTATTTCGAATGCAAAATTTGCCCTGTCATGTCCAGAGAGCGCCTCTGGAATGCGTGCAAAGCTTCCAAACTGATCCAAGTAATGGGAATGTTTAATGGTAGGAATAAGTACTGTTTTCACTACACTCTCAGAAATTCCGGATCAGAGTTTACCCGGAATGTTTAATGGTAGGAATGAGCACTGTTTTCACTACACTTTCAGAAATTCCGGATCAGAGTTGACCCGTATTCCGGGTCTCATGGGGGCCTGACCCATGTCTGAGTCAGGCTTTGTACCCGGAAAGTGGTTCTAAAAATGGGGTTTTATTCGGATTCTGCGTAATTTGACCCATATCCGGGTCATTTTGACACATAGTCCGGGTCATTTTGACACATAGTCCGGGTCATACTAACCAAGAAACGGGTCAGACCCCACGGAACCCGTATCCGAGTCAATTATGACCCGGAAGATTTTAGAGTGTAAAATTTGGCTCCAAATGGGCATCGAAATTGCAGAAACTATTGAAAGACAAACACACCTCTGTTGCATAGATTATGTGTTTTCAGATGCCTGAGCAAGGCGTCATGCCTGAAGCATTTCTCGTTTTCTTTTTTTTTCTTCTTTTTTATAACTTCTCTTTCTTAAACTACATTACTTCAAAGGGTGTGGCTTCTAACAATGCTGTACAATACCAACAGCTCTCTTGTGCTCTTTACCAAGTACGTTTTTATGATTATAAATTTTTGGAGTAATCACCAAAGGTATACCCTTCCTTAAAGGGACATTTTGACCATAAAGAGTCTACATAAATATACAAAACAAACAGTTCTGGCTTCCGGTAGGGCTCGACACAAGCTACAAGTAGTACAAGCACTGTTATTAGCTTTACGCCGAGTTGGTTTTCCAATAAGTCTCCACTTCTTTAGTTTGGAGAAACCAAACATTATACACGTACCATATCATTAAATCCAAATTTATCGTATATATTCACCTAGCTAGAGCTGCCTTTGTGTTTCAATATTTGCTTTGTCAACAGCCACTGCTGTTCTTTATATCTCAAATTCACGGTTGTCAGATTGTGCCCACAAAAGTGACAAGACAAGCTAAGATTTGTGCTTTCACATGGTGAACACTAAGTGACAACCATCTTTGGTTTTTGTTTGTTTGTGTGTTTTAGACCATCTGTATAATATATGTGAGTTATGTGCAAATCTGTGAACGTGTATTTTCCCCCAATCTAACCAACGCTGTGCACACCCTTTTTAAAGGTTATGTACACGATTGATAACAACCAATCTGAAAGGTAACCAAGCACGGTATCTCTTTGAGGTTTACACTGGTGTCAATTGATACACTGATAAATCCGCAGGCGCGCAAAGCTTGTTTTCCTCCAAAACACTCCAGAATTTCATATCAGAAATCAAAGGAGAGATGTTGCATACTGGGTTGGGAACTCGACTGAAATGGGAAACAGATGCTATATGCAGGTCTGAAGAAAAACTTAGAGTATGTAAGGGTATATGAATGATATTCTCATAGCTACTGCTCTCAGAAACTAGTGGAATAAATTTGCTACCAATTTGCTATAATCTTTGTGAGTATTACAATTTTCTTGTGCACCCTAACAACAACAAATTACCTAAAACATAACAAAATCTTGCAAGGCAAAAACAGGTTACCAATCAATGTACCATGTAATGTATATTGCTTTTGACTGGTTCCCCGTCAGTTTTGCCTTGCTGGAAATTTTGCGCAGATGAATTATCTGCTTCAAACACCAGCATTGCTGAAAATTTTTCATGTTTTTCTCCTGACTCGCACAACGGATTAAGCCTAGATTTTCAGGTTTCTTATTCCATGTATAACACTGGTTGTTCACCAGAAACATGAACATTGTCTGCAACTATTTCGTCAGCTCTACAAGTCCTGTATTATAGTACATTCAGCAGGCGCGACCAAACCCTCTCCTAAAAAAGGCTTCTCCCACGGAAGAATAGGAGACAAGGTTGTCTTCTTTTCATCCTATGCATGTTCTTCATTATTTTCTAGAGCGGCAGTCGTGTCAGAATAGCCCTAGGGCCTTACCAACCAGAAAGGGGGAAGGGGTTATGACTGAATGAAGTGGTTGCCCGACCTGGCCTGAATTTATGTTCAACAGCACAGAAGAAATAGTAACAACCAGTTTGTGTTTGTTTGTTTGGTAACAATAAGGACAGAAGTCAGAAGATATTGTCAAATTATTCATAGATAGCTGGCTCATTGAGACAATAATTCATCCTTGTGTGCAATGACCCTTTTTTCAAGACGGAGACGGGGTGGCTCGTTGACGAGCTGTTGTACGCAACTCAGCATGTCTGATGAGGCGTGCATTTCAAGTGGACGTTGTGTACCCAATTAAAAAGGTTTTTGACTCAATGTCCCCTCTATAAATTAGCCAGTTTGTGTCCATCATTGAACCCTCATTCTTCCTTGGTTGATATATCATAACATAGAGCTATGGTTTTCACGTGTAAAACTGTATCCACCAGATACCTCGGTATCATATTTTTACATATGCCAAGGTGCAATTCTTTGTCAACCCCAAATCATATTTTTATTTAATGAGAATGTTTTGGGTCAATTTGTTTTTTCAAAACTCACTACATTTACAACTGGTAATCGTATCAATAAATGTTGTCATTTCAAATGAGTTGTGTTGAAAGAAGACCCAGTTCAAATTGTGGCATACATGTAGCCAGAACTGATATGCTTTTTGCACGTTTAGGAGGAAAGCCAACAGGTTTAGCGTTCAATTTAATCACAAGAGTTTCTAGAGTAACAACTCCAGCCAGTAGTACAAGGAGGGCGCTATGGGGATTCTCATAAATGCTGTTACGAAAAAGAAAACAAGATGAGATTATTGTTTTTTGTATTTTGTTTTTAAGTGACTTTGGGGTAAAGGGCTGTTGCCAGGGGTGCACCAAGAAAACATCCTATGATGGGATTGGAAAACAAACTTTGCCTGGGGGTAGGGTCTGATGTAAAATACTAACAGCAGGTTTTGGGGTATGTCAACTCCCCCTTTTCAATGCTCTAAACGCCCTTGTTAGAAATTGTCCCTTCCCACCTTATTCTTCTCTATGTGGAAAATAAAACATATATAAATAAATAAATAAAGTAAACACTTTTAAAGCCAGGCCCTTAGACAGGGCTCAAATACCCCCCCCCCCCTTTTCCCAGAATGACTTCTGACAGTTACGATTCTCTAACCCAAGTTGTCACAGCGATATAAACGAAACTGACTTTGTTTTGACACGCTACTGTGTGTGCAAGTTCACAGCCGGGTGAGTTTGGGGGTTGCACGGATATTGTGGACAAGGTGTAGGGGACCCTTTTGATTCAGTCAATAGGTCCTGTAGATTTGGGTCATTTTTCAAGTGGGATGCAACATACTACGACTATGAGGACGGTAATAATGAAGTGATTAGACCATAAGGTTATGGTTACATTTACGGTGAACTTTTGGCTAAATGTTAAAAGTCAAACTTTGTAAAAAATGTCATCTAGTTATATAGATTCACGAAAGAACTCCTCGTGTACCTTCAGCATGAATGTATAACTAAATAATTCAACCTTTATGCTTTCAGTAAACAATTTGCCAGTAAGTTCACCAAACATTACAGTATTAATCTAAACAATTGGCAATTGGCAATTGGCATACCGATATTGTGCTATCTGTATGACAGTGTAGGTGCATTCAACGGGTGAAGTTTTCATGCATATAGTGCATCTATCATTCCAAACCGCAGTGATGGTAAAACAGTAGGAGGGTTGACTGTGTTTCTGCGTAAATGCATGGTATTGCAGGCTGGCATAGTTTATCTCTCTTTCAAAACCACAGTGGATGATATTGAATGATCAGACAATAGGAGGGTTGACTGTGTACTGTTGTGTAGATCATCCAGAGCTTGATCATAATTGTAGGCTGGCAAGTATAGTTATCATTTAAAACCATTAGGTGCTAACGATTGGCCAGAAAGCAGGAGGGATTTTACAGAAAGATTACTGTAGCTTTAGACTTGTGACCAAGTCGTTAAGTGTTTGTCGTGTGATGGCTCTCTAATATTCTCTCCCTAGAGCAGCATAATCACAAACATTGAACGACTTGTCCACAAGTCTACTTTAACCTATGTGTGTCAATGAACTAGTGATAATTTTAAAACAAGATTACAAGCTTTTCAACAGAAAATGTTCACTTGCACAGTCTCTTTCGAGCACATAATTCTCAAAACTACATGCTTCGCTTTGCCAAGCTATCCCCAACCCTCACCCTAGCAGCAGAATAATTACAGTGATAGAACCCTTGTGGGTAAATAGACTCACACCATAAAAAAGCCCCCAGTTATATTCAGATTTGAATATGCCATTCAGAAAGGATGTACTTAGTCAAGAGCCGGGTCTATTCAATACATACAAAGGGGCATCACTGGAACATCTTAGTGTATAAGTGATGTTCAGGCAGTAATTTGAATATGGATTTGAAAGCCAACTGGTTACATAGCGGGACCTGGTATGGCGAGGGGCGAACAATGGCTGACGGCGATCGTCTTAAAAGCTAAGTATTGAACAGTTTTCAAGGAAACCATTCCATACACTGCGTCTACGGATCGAAGCTCTTGGCCGGCAATACATACATACAGCAGTGTCGGTTTTGCCATGTTTGCTCTCTACATTAGCTTTGCAAATTGGCACTGGGTTTTTTCTCTCTTTTTTTTTCTTTCTTTTTTGGGGGCCGAGTATGAGAATCTCCACATGTGTTAAATGCCAATACATTCACCGCAGTATCATAGCCATAGATTAGTTTACTTAAGAAAATTCAATATACGGGGGCACCTATCGCCATAAAGAGTCGATACAAACAAGGAGCGTTTGTCTGTTTTAGGACATACCTTGAAGCGCTTACTTAAACGATAAAACAACAACAAAGTTACGAGATTTTTGAATGAGGACTTTAAAGGAAAAGGCCAATATTATTTTTTTCTCCAAAAGAGCACATTCAAAGTTCCTCTTGTTTTCAATTAACACAAATAAAATTCTTCACTTTTAGTGATCCAATGTCAGTAACCCCTCCCCCCCCCAAAAAAAGGAAAAAAACCAAAACAATAACAACAACAACAACAACAATTTATGAATCGCCAGTTATGTTGCTTAAGAAAAACAAATGTGATTTGTTGTTGTTGCTGTTTGTTTTGTATTTCGAGGAAGACTTGATAGGCCGGCCTACTTGAATGAACTTTATAATCAGTGCGATTTCAGACTAAAATTACAACGGTTTTTAAAACTTTGATTTGACCACTTTTAACTCGAATCTAATCATTGGAATTAATGTTCAACTGCAAGTCATGCATCCATAGAAATATTAAACTTGATGCGCTTCATTACGGCGACCATTTATCAGGCACTTAAACAAGGTAAACAGAAAAACCACAACCCATCTATACCCTTTGTAATTTCTAATGTGATCGGTAAACATACCTTTGCAGGAGTACTACGTTTGTTTTTGCAATTACAGTGATTACACACCGTATATGTATAAATAATTATGACACGTGGAATGAAAATGAGGCTATCAGGAATGTTAACTGGTCCCCTCCAGTGTGGCATGTTCACACACACGCACACACACCCAAACCACACACACAGGGATACAGGGGACAACGTCAAGATGGCCGCTGCCTGGTTATCATTCTTACAAACTACGTAGATTGACTTGCGCAGAAGTGACTGCTTGCAAAAGACAATCTGGGTCGTTCACAAAAGGACAATTAAAATGGATCAATTCACAAACTCAACGAGAAAGATGTAGAAAAACGGCAATTTGAAGCCGAGGAGCCACTGGTTTGGAATTATAGAAGAGACTACACAGACGAGCATATTGGACCTGGGAACCAGTTTGTCTGTTCATGCATAATCATATCCATGGCAACTAGACAATGAATACACCCCCAAAATGAGATGGATATCCATCAATGAAAGATGATCATATACGGTCCAAAAAAGGCTGCTCACATTTATAAGCAATATCCCCAGGGCCCAATGTATAGAGCTGCTTAAGCTCATAAAGTATCTAAAGTAAGCGTTAAAAAGTATGTACTTACCAGAATAAGGTTACCAACCGAAATACCATACTACATGTACTACTTATTTTTACTAAGCAACAAAAGTTAAGGAATAATTTCTACTTAAGCAGTTTATGCAATTGGCCCTGCGTCTTGAAAAACTGAATGAAAATTCCAGTAGTTGTATCCAGTAGTTGTATCCAACAGTTGGGCCAGTAACCCCACAACCAAAAAAGTCATGCAGTCTACTGTTTTCTCCAAAAAAAAAAAGTTCTAAAAAACACAACGGAAAATGACTTGGTAAATTAACTTTTGGTTAAACAAAGACAAATTGACTAGAGTGGGATTTGAACCTACGACCTCCAGATTAACGTGCCGTCGCTATGAACCGTTTAGCCTCTCACTGATTTGTTACAATTTCCCAAATTATTTTTAGCAAGGTATTATATACAACAAATAAACTTATCTAATACCGAAATAAATTTTTACACAACTATTTACTAAGATCTTATCTTTTACATTGTAACGAGGTAAAGCAATACTTCATAATTGGGTAATGTTTTACATAACTGAGGTTTACCTAACAATTCAGTGAATAAATTTACCCAATATCGAGGTAAAGTTTTACACAACTATTAACCAAAACCTTACCCAACCCCTGTTGGGTAAAATTTTACATAACATTTATGAGGTTCACCTGCAACCTCTCAATTAGGTAAAATTTTACACAAG
The DNA here is from genome assembly GCA_010994315.2 of Pisaster ochraceus. Taxonomy (NCBI): domain Eukaryota; kingdom Metazoa; phylum Echinodermata; class Asteroidea; order Forcipulatida; family Asteriidae; genus Pisaster; species Pisaster ochraceus. Next base: position 657,406 of record CM021533.1, read on the forward strand.
CTGTGTAATGTTTTCTCTGTGTGTACTGTTGGCGGTCTCCCTGTTTTGTAAACATCTCTGCAAGTCTTCAATTCCTAACCAACGGTCCTCAAAGCTCAGCAAAACTTACAAAATGAGAAACAAATATTTTATGTCATCTTAAGTTTTGTTTCAAGTCCAGTTAGAGTTCTGAGAGACAAGATAAGTGGTTTAATGCGGATCGTCTTGAACTGCGAGCCCGGGAGCCAATTTCAGAGCTGCTTAACGGTAAGCAATTGTTCGTGGTTGCCATAACATAAAATATACGAGTTACGGAGAAGTGTATTTCACCAACGATCTTGGAGATTTGACATCACGTGTGGATTCAAAATCAATTTGCCTTACGTTGCGTCACTCATTTGTTTAACAAGAACCGGCAGCTAGCTAGCGTTTTGCTTTGCTTACGGTTTATTCTGCCAGTGACCTCTCCGTAAGCAGGAAACGTCTGCTGACAGGCTGGACATGATTGGTATGATCTGATGGGCTTCATTTTAAATACACTGCATGATGTGATGAAAAACTGAAGGAGAATTTGGAAAGATATCAAATGGGGAAAAATTAAGATCTTGTTTTTAGCTAGAACTCTCTCCTTTTTGCCGTACTCTTTGTACTATTCTAAAAACGTGGAGAGCGTCATCAGCCCACGCAGGTTAACGAAGCACATGTCGGGAGGCACGGAAATACATGGACATCAATAATGACATCTTGTCGATGATGTCTCGGGGAAATGATCGGGAGGTACAAACAAGATGTTTGATTTAAATCCAGCCTCGAGCCGCGCGTCTTTAAATTGGTTCTTGATAAATTGTGGGAACGAGTTGCATGATGTAATCAAAATAAATCAAGCGCCTGGTTTTAAAGTGACAGAAATGTTTCAACTGGAAAAACAACCCGTTGTTACCATCGGGTTATTTCCCTTGCCAAGAAAATGGAATTAATTAAGTATAAGTGTAACGTTTGTGTTTATACTTTATATAAGAATCATGCAACTTTACACATGAAGGTTGAGTTTTTTTCTGGTTTTGTTTGTTTGTTTGTTTGTTTGTTTTGGGTTGGGGGTTTTGGGGGGGTTCTTTCTTTCTTTTTCTTTTCTGTTTTTGGTTGGCGCCCGTTTCAGTGACAGTTTTAAAAGATATTTTGTTGGGCTCATAATTGCTGCTAGCGCATAACTATCATAAATGAACAACAAAACATTCCGCACTTATCAATTGAGCCAACTGGGCCCAGTCCTTCTGAATCCTTCAGTTTGGCAAGTGGACATTACACGGATTTAGGACAGTAGCCTAGAGGTTTCGAGAACTACGAAGGTGGTTAAATTCTCACTTTGGGGAAGGTTAATAACATGGTGAGTATCCCAAAGCTACTCATGTTTCTTATATCCTTCAGCATGCTTCAAATCTTAACCATCGTATTTTTGGTAAAACTTTTACAAAATGGACGTTCACATAGTTGAGAGAATTGTATTGAACGGGACTAATAGAAAAACCCATCTTGCACTGTGCATTTAATGTTAAGTATTGATAATGTTCCCCTCCAGTGAAATTCGAATCATTCTAATTCAATCGAATTCAAATTAATTGGCTCTTTTTTTATCATGGACATGCCCACCCAATGGGAGTCTGATGCATGCCGTCATCCATTAAAAAAAGGTAGTTCTAGGTGTTGCGGTTTACTACAAACGTTGAGTATAAATTTACGACATATTTTGTAGCAGGGACTAAATTTCATAGAGCTGCTTAATCACAAAAACGAGCTAACACATCAAAAGTATGCTAACCAGAATAAGGTTTACCGGCCAAAATACGATGCCACATGTACCGTTTGTGACTGGTATCGTGCTAATTTTGGGTATTAGAATTTGGCCCCTCATACTTGCTAAGCCCAAGAGTCTTTCGCTAAGCAACCCCCTCCCCCAAAAAAAATAAAAAATAAAAAAAATAAAAAATAAATAAATCAATTAATCAATCAATCAATCAATCAATCATTCGAAATAAAAATACAAATTCAGTTTTGTGATTCACTCTTTTTCTAAAAGATAGAGTCCTTATGAAGATGCCAACAAAATGAAAAGTCTCTAAAGCTTATAAACTAGTGTAAAATGCCACTGTATTTTACACCCTTCAAGTGCAATTTTCGTTCAAATCCCCAAAAACGTTCGATGACGTCACATTTCAAATACATTATGACCTGAATTTTGATGAATTTTGATGATATTGAATCAAACCGGCATTGGATGTTACCTCTTGACTGGTACAAACAAATGTTCTCTTTGGAAAGTACAGATCCGTTTATTTTTGCTGTTCAATGACGTTACGTTCGAATTTCGCTGCCAAAGAGTATCAAATAAAACAACATGTTTTTGTGCACAAATATTACGTGAGAATAGAGACTTGTGTTTTCCCCCCATTTTCTCAAATTTGAATTCACCATCTGGCCTACAAAATAACCACAGTTTGCTGTAAAAACATTCCTCCCCGATTGCTGAAGGGACATTGATTGAGAGCACAATCTTGGGAATATGATAATAGAGGCGGAAATTACAAGACAGTCCAAATGTTGGGTTTCAATATCTGGAAATCCGAGATTCAATGGACCCTGCTCTCCACAGAGAAACGACACCTGAATGTCTGAGCCATTAAGGGCCGACAGAAGAAAATGTATCTGGAACTCTGATCATCCTGTTCGTATACCAACCAGCTTGGAAGCTAAAATTCACCGGATTTCAGGTACTTCGATGCACCAGATGCAAACAAGTGTGCTTGGTTGTTGTTGTTTTGTTGTTGTTTTGTTTTGAACCCAGAGTCTGGTTGTTCATTAAAAATTACTCGGAAATGGGGAAATATCTCCATCAAGCACAGCAGTACCAGGCATCCACGAGGGATTATAATTTGACTTTGACCCTTAACACCGAAGAAGAAAATCCGCGCTACTCGGAGAGATTCGAACCAACGACCCCGCTTTTTAGGACAGATGTCTAAACTACCAGATTAAGGATCATGCCGGTGGCAAGGGGCCGGTTCGAATCCTGTATATTCTTTTGAAAAATAGGTGACTGTCCATTTACGGCCGCTTTGAACTTTCCACTCTGCAATATGGGATGTTGCCAAATTATTATAGCTATTCTGTAAGACAACGAATTTTTCGGTACTCTATTTTAAGGGCGTTCAGGTCGGCTAAAAGCGGTTTCCAGCCCTGCCTTTCACCTCCGTGGGCCCAAGTTGGAATCCCAGACCGGAGCCGTGCATGTGAATTGAGTTTTCAGTCCCTACACGGTTGCCACAAGTTTTCACCTTTTGGGGTTTTCCTTCAACAGCTAAAACTGATTTGTTGTTTTTATCATCTTCTCTGCACAGGTATCCTGTGTCTTCAGTCCTATGGCTCAGAGTGCTGGTAGCTTGCGATAATACTCAGTGCACATTTACAAAATTAGTTAAAAGTTTTGACAATTGAGTTCCTGTCTTACCATTTGACTCCCAGTTTGTGGCTCCACTCCTCGCACCTTGGTTCTCTTAATCCACCAACCGTTGTCCTGGCAGTACGCCGTCAAGACCAGCAGCGGACAGAACAGGAGGGTGACCCAGGCCTCCCAAATGTCCACCTGGGCCGGTGTGTTCCATAAGACAACAAATAGAATCCATACGTAGGCAAATATTGACCAAAAGGCAGTCACCATGAACACGCCGAACTCCTTGATTGTCTTGACTTCTGGCGAAGGCACACACACGATACATATCGCTGTAATAATCAGAAGGTTAAAGGCAGCGCTCCCGATGATGGTGAACGTACCTAAGCTGTCCTCTACCACCTCATCCCGGATCTTGTGGAGGTTCTGTAGCGTCCCTACGACGTTCAGGAGAATTTCGGGAGCACTGCTTCCCAACGCCATCAGGGTCAGATTGGCAACGGTCTCGTTCCACACTAGCACCTCCTTCTCCACGTGCTTTTTGCTCTCAGAGTCCCACTTTAAAATTTTCCGCTTCTTGCTCGTGATGACCTCTATACTACACATGAAGATGTCGCTGACGATGGCGATTCCCACGAATATATACAACATTGTGATGATGTACAGCAGCCCTCGGAGCCATGTTGGCCAGAGGTTCTCTGCTGGGAGTAGAATCCAGCTCTCACAGGCTGAATAGTTGCTCTTCAGGTACTCGACGACGTACCCGTTGGGATAGTTCACTTGGTAAGGCACACCTTCCCACATTTTGGACCGCTCCTTCCCCTGCCTCCTGTATTAAAGACATTTTAGAAACAAGAGAAAAACGGTTGAGAGAAGATATACTCAAACAACACTCTGGTGATGTGCAACATTTCAGGTGCAGATCCAGGGGTGGGTCCAGGGGGGACATAACCGCTCCTTGGGCCGAATTTCATTGAATTGCCTATCAGTTTAAAACGCAGCTAAGCACAAAATAATTTCCAATATACGGTTACCAGCCAAAATAACATGTCACATGCACCCTGTGTGACTGATATCCTGTTCATATGTGCTCAGCAGAAAATGTTTACGCAACATTTCCTCCTTAAGCAACTCTATAAAAGTAGGCCCGGGTCTTTGCGATGTTGTTTTGTTTATTTTTATCTTTTTCCTCCTCTAAGCTTGAAGCTTGTATGATTACAAAAACAGCGTAGCCCTAGTCTCACCACAAACTTCACCTCACATGATCACTTGTTGTGGTAAATGATCAAAGCCAAGCCTCTATTGCCAATTTGATCCTCCGACCACGCGTTACACGTCATCTTGTTTTCTTCCTCTTTTCTCCATGTATAGCGATTCCAACGTCTGCTAGAAAGAACTTAATTATTGCCCGCTTGCGTTGGACCATCCAGTTAATTTTTTTTGTATTTTTATTTTTTAATTTTTTTTTGTATCTATCTAAACTGTTTCCTACTGATTCCTCACTGATAAAACTTCTGAATCCGGCCTTTGGGAGGAACTTGGGCTATTTTTTAAAAGAAATGTCAAATACAGACATTTTTAGTGTAACAATTGAATGAAAAACATACTTCAGCATTACAGTTTATACAAAGAACTAATCACATTAAAAATAACTTTGGGAGGCTCGACATTTGCGAGAGTGGCAAATGAAATATTCCCCTCCCTTTTTTATCTTTAGAAGCAACTGTGTACCGTATGAAAGTAAAAATGTCATTAAATTCTGATTAGAATTTATTGCCTTGAAATAGCAATATTATTTCAAAACATTTTTCCAGACAGCAAACATTGTTGGACACATTTTTGAAAGAAAAAAAAACATGGTCATAAAAACTTGACTGTGATAGATTTATCCCTTTGTACCTTGAATGCGTCCCTTTATTTCAGCTCTTTGTAACCCCCACCCGCGCTGTCGTGTGAAAGACACTTATTACACAGCGCTCCTGCTTCTACACAATCTACAAAATGTCAATGGCCCCTAGTTGGCTATAGAAGAGAGAGAGAGGGGGAGAAAATGCGTAATTTAGATTGAAGGAAAATTTGAAATAGAAAAGCTGTTTACGTCCAGAAATCCATTAATGGCATCATTACCTTCACCAGCGGTGCCGCCTGCTGCTTCGCAATGTTTTTAATGCATTTTGAAATTATCCATTGTCGGATTTACTCAGAATAAGATTGATTGTCATCGTTATTTTTTTATTATTTTCTTTTACAGTTTGGATGAAATTGAACTTTCTTTGAATCAACTGAATTGAAAGTTGACAAACTGACTTTCGCGGTTTAGTTTTGATCTACCTCCATTGCAGGTGTTCCGTGAGCGAGAAATCATGCAAACATTTGTTTTATTACTATAAAAAAAACTACAACAGGCAGCAAAAAAAGCCTAAAATATGTTTTGAAAATAGTATAATACGTAATACATGATGATCATGCTCTGTAAATTGCTGTTTTTCGGGGGTTTTCTTTACAATATTTTAATTTTAATCTTCGAAATAATTAACACGTCTTAATTATAAGTTGCAATATCTCACTCCGTGGCAGGGAATATAATTACAAGAAGACCTCTCAATTCACTAAGTGAAAGTAAAAATCCCCGTTGTCCCCTTTTCATCTCACTCTTGTTTCCACTATCTACTGGACGTAGAAGATAAACAGCAGGACAAGTTCTTTTCCGAACTAAGCAGTCTTCCGATTTGCCTAATCTACTCCGAGGCAGTAGATAAACACCAGAGCAAGTTCCTATATTTGAACTCGTCTTCATGTATTCTCACAACTCCGAGTCTTCTTTGCGGCAATGGATAAACTGCAGGACAAGCTTTCATACGAACAATCTCCACAGCAAAAGTGGATAATAATCTCACGGAGCAACCACAAACCCGCTTTAATCTGGAAGCAGTTCTAAAAGGCTGTCATTCTTAATTAAAGAAATTGTGTAATTTGGATGTTGTCATGTCCAGCAAGATAAATGGCCCCTTTTTATGATAAAAAATTCATTCGAATACCAAGAATACCTGACTCATTTCCCGACTGAACTTGAACTTTCAATAAAATTATTACTGGTTGGATTTGCGAGGGTTTTTCCATCGGTAATCCGTGATGGATGAAGGCGCATATTAATATATTTCCAATCCTCTCGCCCGGCTGGTTCTTTTAATAATTACGGCGTGTCTCATTCGCTTTGATTTTCCTCCCGGTATTTGGTTCTTGTTTGGATCTTCTTAAACGATATTCCAATGTCATTAAAAACATGTGATGCTTCTTTACTACCAAAGACATGGGATTATGAATGTGAAACTGTCCTTACTCTTATTGCAACTTTTATTTTATTGTAATAGTTTAGCAGTAAGATGTTGTAGTGTATGCATTTCATGTGACCTCTCACCTGTATTCTTGTGTAAGGTTTGCCTTTTCTCTCGACGGCCCCCACTTGTTTACGTCTGAAAATTAACTTTGTTATATGGAAGGCCCAGTTTAGGCTCTAGAAGTAGAAAATCACCACACAGTACGTTTACCCTGCTTCCGCTTTCACCTCATATTTTTATTAATTTCTAACTATGGTTACGGGAGGCGTGCGCGCTTAATTAGGACAAAATGAAAACGGTCTAGATGGCCTCATCGGCATCGGCCATTAAATTTCACTTGCCATCGATCAAAGTGACATCACGGCGAACGGCGGGCGAAAGTCACCAACTCTGTATACACTTCAACGATTTCATTGTTTTTTTCTTTCTGTGAACAATGGCTTGATAAATGATGACAAAATAACTGTGGCAAGTACAAAGTGCACGCCACAATTAGGAAGTAATTAGGTTAGTTAAGTAGTTATCGAATTATGATCGAGTCGAGAAATGAGGGAAAAAACACAGACTGACATAAATTAGTCCCCGGCTTGACACTTACAAAAGGACTCAAATTGAAATGTGCACCAAGTCAGAAATGTCACCCCTTAATGGTGAACATTTTTTACGAAAGGAGGTTTAAATAAAAACCAATAAGTCGATGTGTTAAACTGGACCGAATTCTGATCGAGGTCTGCTATCGAAGATGTGAATATAATCTTTAAACATTTCGATTAAGAACATAAGTTTGAGACCAGAACAAAATAAAGGATACCAAAATAAGTGTTATACGTCTTTTTAGTCCGTCATGTAGACAACTAACATCAGACGTAAGTTACCCCATAGACAATACCATTTTCCCCCGTGGGTATTAATCTATTCTTGTTCTGCAGCAAATTTCATTTCTGTGAGTCGTCAGCGCGCGACTGAACAAATTGCCTGTAATTCGCCCCTTGGGTGTAAAAACGGCAACTACTTACAGGAATTCGATAAGAGAACAACAACTTCCTGAAGACCTTGTACTTTACTTCTAAATCAAAAAAAATGTCTCTAAAAATTAATCCTGAATACTGTATATCACCCACACAAAGAAACGTATTTTTAGAGAGAGAACAAAAATGTTAATTAGAGTCGGCGGACAAGTCTTTTTTTTTTACAGGCCGATCGACCGATCGTGTTTCCTTGAACACTTTTCCTTATGCTAGGAAAATACAACTTTGTAAATGAAGCTTACCGGTAAGATATAATGAAGACTTGCTTCCAGTTCTACGGTAATTTAACCTGGGACATTTTTATCTGACCGCTCGTAATATCCCGTCCGTCTATCTAAAAGATTCCAGGTCGATTGTCTTTAATCACCAGCGAGCGGTCAGTCTATGGCGGCAAACTGCCATGCAGGCGTTGGTGTGCGTTGTCGTTCCCTATCAGCGTGACCAAACGGGTTGTCTATGCCGTCCACTCGGTGCGTTTACACCCACAACTTCGACAACCTTTCCGTGGCTAAATCCATCAGCTGTGATAGCGATGTCTACCTTGTTTATAATTTTCCTCTGATAAGCAGCTTCTGTGTCGGAAATATTTTACTCGAATCCCGCTCGACGATATCACTGTCCATTTCCAGTAATCTCCTGTCTCAAGACTCTGTAGATGCACTGTGTACGTGTGTTGTGTATTTACATTCTAACAACCAAAGCAAAACGCAAATCCCTTTTTTACCGCCAACAATAGACACTCCGGTTGAGGAGGGACAAACAGAGAGATGGTGTGCTTGGAAAATTGATCCCGGAGACGAGCTGCGACAATGCAGCAGGCGATCGAGTCGCATCGGAACTGTATTGTATTATGCTCGTGGCATGTGTGGCTACGCGTACGAATTGCAATCGGTAGACACTCTGCGGTTGTGCCGTACGCCATCCGCGTTGTTAGGGATGACGTCACGGGGATTAAGTATAAGGGGGCTCGGGGTCGGCCAGGAGATGATCAGAGGGCGCGAACTCAAGGCTCCGGGACTTAACTTGGAGTGCCTGGAACACTCATGGAGGACAACCCATCTCCCTCCCCTCACCAACTAACCGCAGAAAGGACAACAATCGTCTTCAAGCCACTAATTTTAAATAAATGTGGTTATTGAGAAGGAAGTGCGCCCGTTTAAGAGTGATTTTAAAGACAAGTGTGAGAGATTGTTACTATTTTAAATGGTGCTAGCAACTGTTGCGCATATTTCATTATGTTGAGAACTAGCCTAGATATGTCAAATTTCTTGTTTAAAAGGCACAGAATTGTAACTCACGGCAAAGCTATACATCTTAACTTTTAAAATCTTCTCAACTCCGGTCCAATACCTTGTTCGTTGAGTTTTGCGTGTTTTCGGGGATTTGCGTTGGGTATCAATTTGAACATACCAGACGAAGTGCGTAACATTTACTTGGTTCGTCTTGTTCCCGGTTACAGTTAGCTGAAGCGACTGTCCGCGTTAAACTTAGGCGTGTGCCAAAATATTCCAAAGGAAAGCATAACTGGTTTTCAAAGTAAAAATTATCTTCATGTTTCCAATCAACATATCATATGACCACATTAGGTAATTGTTATCAAATACGGACGGTCTTATTTTAGTGGGGGGATGTTCGTATGACCTAGATATGCATTCGAGTAGAATTTTAACACGGTAAAATATGAGTATGAAAAATGTCGCAAGTAATTGGGTCATGGTGA